>JAODOY010055506.1:0-18038 GCA_025399855.1 Forbesichthys papilliferus | reverse complement strand
TTTGGGGTCCCTTGCTGGAGCTGCTGCCCCCGCGACCCGACTCCGGATAAGCGGAAGAAGATGGATGAATGGATGGATCTGGGAATTTATAACACTTTATAAACATGTCAAATTTATGTTTGTATGGCGCTGTGTTCAGAGCTGAAACTCCCGCTTCGCTGCTAGCTCAATCAGGTAGGTGTTTGGTCTTCAGAATAAAAAGTGACGTCATAACCGAAGACCTGCCTTGATGAGAGGCCTGACATTTCATTTTCAAGTTTGAGTTTAGTCCATAAAAGCGCGCGGTGACTTAAAAATTTATTTGCATTTAAAGGGAGGTGCTGTTTAGCATATTTCATTTGAATATGGTCTGATGCAAAGCGCATTTGTCTTTGTCTCTGAAAATGAAATTGTTATTTGGGATTGCATTTAAGTTTTAATTGTGTCCACTAAAATGCAGGGAATATTTAGAAAATGAAAATGCAATTTTGGGATTGCATTTTCATTTGAATTAAGTCCACTCTAAAGCGTGGAATTGTTTGACAATTAAAATGCTGTTTGGGATTGCATTTTCATTTGGATTTAGTCCTTTGTAGACTTTCATAAATTAGTGTTGTTGATTTTGGCAATACAACTACCTCGCAGAGCTCTGCTTTTGAAATGTTCCATGTAGAAGTTGACACCTCGAGAGGGTGGAACAAACCCACATCGGAGCCGGAATGCATCGCACACGTGGCTGATTGAATCAATCTATAAGTCAACGATATCCTAAACCCAGACACGCTGCTAGCAACTAGCAGCAATGAGAGAGAATTGAAAGTCAATCTGAATCAGCGACTTGAAGGGACGACAGGCAAAATTACGGTCGGCGACACGAAGTGGGCGGGTACTGAGTTAAACTAATCTCAACATCAGTCACCTCAATCGTGACGCAATTGAGGTGAGAATCAATGGGAGCAAATGATATTGTTGACTGACATATTTACTGAAACATTTAGATTGGAAAAATACAAGAAGGATACCCTGGAAACTAAAGCCTGGAATGTAAACAAGGGACAAATGTTCAGCTACAAAGCGATGGGCGATGAGTGGATCACTTGCAGTGTGACGAGGGCTTTAGCTTTCACTGGTAGTAGCTTCAATCACGTCGCCTCACTGGGGCTGGTGAAAAGCACAGAGGCTTTAAGAAATAGAGAAACGTTTTGTGAACTGTAAATACCACACCAGCGAAATTAAAACATGAAAATTGTTTTACTTGTCTTTGGGTGGACTGGCGCTGATCTGACTTGGACTACCGTAGTTACACTGGGCCATGAAGGGTCCCCCGTGGTTACTGGTCAAGAGGCACACTGGTCAAGAGGCAAACTACAGTACTTGGATGGAGGGACTTTAGGCTATTTTTGGTGATCTTTGCGTCACACTTAAAAAGCCTCTCACTGCTCTTGGATTGTACTGTACTTACTGCGCTTAAAAGTTCCTTCCAACAAGGACACAACAGATCACTAATGCACAGAGTGGTATTTATGGACACGCAGGGAATTCTGTTTATACTGACTCCCTTTAATAACTCAAAAAGTAAAACTGCTTATGGTAAGCTGTTACAATAACGTAAATAAAACAAAAAGGCAATGGCCTAACTACAAAGTTAGCATCTAATACTTAATTGAATGCGTCATGCAGGCAAGCTACACGAGGTTGAACAAAGGCTTCAGTTCTTGAGTTCAAACAGATAACGGTAACATGCATTTCAGTTAAATTGTATACAAGAAGATTTTTACCCGGGCAAGGATTTGAGCTCTGGCACTGGCTTTTAAGAGAGGAAGGTAGGGCCTACCAATGCGTTGAAAAGGGGCGTGTTTAGGGGTGTCCCTTTATAATGTGATTTCTAAATCTGTTGTCAAACGAACATTTAGCAAGGGAAGAAACGTACTTCTTGGTAAAACTTTATTTGAAGTTGTGTTCATTGAGACTGACATAACATTGTCATAACTATGACATGACACCTGTCATGAACATTAATAAATCTTTATGACTGTTGTCATTAACTGTAATTCGGTAAATACTGTCATGTTTAATGTCAAGTTGACATTGTTTGGGATCTGTCTTTTCTGCCTCCACGGAGGAGGGGGACTAATCTCCACACTAAGGTGTGACATCCTCCAGGCCTGTATTCTTTTGTTGAAATGTGGGAGAGAGGGAAGAGAAATTCACCCTCCCAGTATCATTTGCATCAGTTAGAAAGCCTGTTGCCACCCGCACAGAAACGTTTTGATGTGTCCCAGATGTTATCCTGTGGTTGGCCATTGTTAGAGATAGTGCTTAGTTTAAACACAACACACTCCTTGTCTTTTCAGGGGAAACGGGGAGAAGGGGGGGGGGTCTCTTCCCCCCCCAACCCAACTTCTGAGGTCACAGTTGGCAGAAAGCATGGTAGGGGTGTTTATTTTTAGAAAACAGGCCACTCGGTACTACAAACCCTTGCCGCTGCTACCGTTTACCTTTCTATGACGATTTCTGGTGCGACAAACACGGAAATGTGAAAAGGGTCTGTTGTAGTACTATACAATTTGCGGGCATCAGGGAGCCGCTGAACCTCCGGGAGAGTTGGGATGTCTGCTGATGCTAGCTAGCCTGCTGGTCTAACAAGGCTTCAATGTGTCTTTTAAGATTAAATAATCGTGGCACAGCAACTTTGCTAGATAGCGCTCTATTTCTCCAGTGTGATATCTGCAACAGTGACACAGGCTGAGACACTGTAGCCTACTGCCTTAAACCAGCTGCACTCAGTGTTTTATTCAATTCAGGAGTCACAGACAGTCAAGTCAAGTTTATTTATATAGCCCTTAATCACATTGCAGTCACAAAGGGTTTTACAGTCTACATTTCACAAACAACACCCCCTTAACCTGCTCCTCTCGGGAGCCACAGACAAACTCCTCTTGTATTACCTTCCTGTCACGTCAGCAAAGCAAGTGGAGCACAAATACCCACTTACAGTTAAGAAAACCAGCTGGGCTATTTTAAATGTTTTTGTTGTTTTCTTCTCGAACACAATTCATTTTTAAAATATTTGTTTGAAATAAATATTTGTAAAAACACACCATTTGTGCTTATCCGGATTTCAGATTCAAATCCACCCTTATAATATACTGTGTGTTGCTAGCTCATGTCCTGCATTTGTGTTCTTGTTTTCAGTCAGCTTGTCCAGTCCAAATGAAAAACTGTAAACAAGTGTTTTTGAAGAAAGAAGAAATAAAAATATTTAATTTAGTTTTGCTGGTAAATTAGTGGAATTCTTATACAGTACAGATACCCACTGCTGACAGTGGCAGGCTCTCTCATTAGACAAGGTTGTTGGATATCTTATACTGCTGGAGATGGCAAGGCCACTCCAGATTAGCACAATAGAAACAAGAGATTATCAAGGAAGTGCTAAAAAAAAAAAACGGGGAAGAAATGCAAGGAAATAGAAAGGATAAAAGAGAAATAGAGGATAAGAAAAATGCAAAGAATCCGAGTTTGCATGTCCTCTCTGTTTCACACACACACACACACACACACACACTGTCTCTCATGGTGTCTGTGTCAAGTGTGCTGTCAGTCACTCATCCATCCAGCTGACTAATTGGACCCTGGGGGCCACTCCACCCACCCCCCCCCCCCCCCCCGTTCTCTCTTGCTATCTCCCTTCCTCTCTCACTCTCCACCGGGCGTAGCTCCTAACCGTGTGCCGGAGGCCAAAATGCATATGAGCTCTGCTTGGCGTCAAGGGGGCCTGCTCTGCTTAATTATCTGAGAGAGAGAGAGAGAGAGAGAGAGAGAGAGAGAGAGAGAGAGAGAGAGAGAGAGAGAAATATAGAGGGAAATAGGGTCTATTGTGTGATAGAGAGTTATCTTACCCAGCCCACACACACACCATCGATGCTGCTGCTATGCTAAACAGCAAGGCACCCTGGGAATTGCAGTGACAGCTCATTTTGGTTTTTTCTTTTTGCAGTTTTTTGTATGAAAGCTGCTGAAAGACAAACCCACACCACACACACACACACACACACACACACACACACACACATGCGCGCCTGCGCCACTTCTTGCTCTCTTTCTCCAGTGTGGCTCATGGGAACAGGTCTGGGAGCCCCTGTCACTAACCCCCACCCCCCCACCCCCTCATCGCTGCAGAGACAGGGCTTGTTGACAAACGCCAGCAGTCATCGGGGCACCCTGGGAAATCTGCTGCCACCATTTTGTCAGCAGTATGACAGAAGCTGTTAATGTCTCGCCTCCTTGCCCTGACACCGCGAGACGCCCGGGCTGACAGCACTCTGACACGCACCACACACACACACACACACATAACATGCACACCTGGGCATATACTGTACCCTCGTACACACAAATGTCTCCATCACGTGTGTGTTACACACATACATACCCTACACACCACTTGCGTTACAGCATATACACACTCCCAATCCAAATGCACGCATCTCACTTAGCTGTAGCAATCATTGTGCTCAGTATGTGTGTGTGTGTATGTGTGTGTGTGTGTGTGTGTGTGTTTGTGCGTTTGACAACTAGTTGTGTGTAGGGCTAGGAAGTGTTAATGAGGCTAAGGATGTGAGTGTGTGTGGCTCCTAATGAGTTTCACTTTATATGTGTGTGTGTGTGTGTGTGAAAACGACATCTCAGGTCTGGTTAGGAATGTGGGTGCATGCGTCTGATCAATAACATTTACAATCCCAACAGGAGATTGTGCCTAGTGGACAGCCCCAACACGATGATAACACGATGAACTGTGTACATCACCCACATACTGTACACACGCATGTGTATCTGGTATAGCTTCTCTGGACAGATAATTGCCATTGCTCATAATCCACTTGCTCCAAACCATGCCTTGCCTTTCACATGTGTACAACCTGTACACAACGTCTGTATAGACGTCAGGATATATTTGTGCATGTGCGAATAATGTAACTATAACTATTGCAGGCCACATCCATACCTCGACCACTATAACACAGTACCGTCGGCCCAAAACACTGCAGTGTGTGTAGTGTATATACTGAACACATAGAGAACATTCTTCATTGTCTGTTGAAACATGTTGAATTCACATGACTGAGGCTTTGTCCATAAAAAGAGGAGTATTGTATTATTTATGGTATTTCCTCAATTTCATTTGTTTTCTTGCCTTTGTATATTTAAAGTAGCATATGATATCACTTGGTGTCTAAGAACAATAAAACATGTGCATTTTGTGCCATTATTCAAAGGCACTATAACCATATAGCTGTAGTGATTTTCCATTGTTATGGCAAAAACGTACCCAAACTTTCTTGTGGAATGTGTTTATATTAACTGTATAACGGTTGGTATATAATTGAGAGAATAGTTCATCGCAGTACAAAATACCAGCTTTTACAAGATGTATAGCGATTTGGTAAAATCTTAATTTATTATATAGGTTATGCCGGAAATTATTATTCGTTCTAATTTCTTATGTTGGCTTTATTAGATATATTAAAAAACATGCAAATATGGAATGCTTCTCGTAGTGCCTTTAAAGCGATACTGGAGCTTTGTTACATGATTTTAATAGCTAACGTATCTCAGTAATAATACTGAAGCTTTGTTATGACTATAGGTAACGGCGTATCTCATTAATAATACTGAAGTTTTGTTGCATGACTCAATTCAGTAGCTACCTTATCTCAATTATAATAATGAAGTTTTACATTACTCTATAGCTAGTTGCATTGGATAACTTTGCATATTAGTTTATATTTTCATTCTATTAACATTCAGCAGACCTTTTATTTTTTCAGAGTAGATATATATTAGTGAATAGGGATAGATAGATAGATAGATAGATAGATAGATAGATAGATAGATAGATAGATAGATTGATTGATTGATTGATTCTAACTACAGTAGCTAGCCAAAATCGATCAACCCATCCGTTTGCAGGCCGATGTGTCCTGTGAATGGATAGCAGAAGCAAAAGAAGATGCATGATTACAGGCAAAAGGCTGTCAAGGCTGTTACAGGCTGTCTTATTTTGTTGAGTTTTTAAATACTGTAACTACTTGGACAACCATATTTTAGGTTGTGAGGGAAAGAAAAAAAAATAGGCCTTAACTGGTGTACAAATTATGTTTTATTTTGTAAAATGGCCTCTTAAGCGATTGAGTCTGACACCCCTGCATTTGCCAAAAGCTAGTGCAGGGGTACTGGACCCCTGTGCATCTTAAAATGCAGAATTTGGTTAGGCATTACACACGTGTGTAAAATATGTTTTGATATGCAATACTGGTGTCACAACTCCATCTCCCCAATGCACGCATTACAGAAACAACAGGGAGCACGAGTCAAGTGCAGCTTTCAGCAGGTGCCGCCCCGTGTGAGCAGAATAGGGTGAGATGAAAGCTCTCTATGCACACCTATCTCGCTGTCTCTTCCTGCCCCTCTGCCTCTATTTTCCATGCTTCTCTGTGACGGTGTTGAGGAAGATTTGTAGTGACAGCAGCGGGTGCATTCACCAGTCATTCTCCATAAAAGGCTTACCGTGATCAAAGCTTCGACGGAGGCAGAGAGGCGGCAGTATGTGTCTGCGTGTCTCTATGTCTCGTAGGGTTGAGGCAGTTTGAAGCTGTTAAACAAAACCCCTCTCCATACGCCACTGATATTTACATTTGAGCTGCGTTTTGCCTTGCCAGTAAAACATTGTTTTTTACTCCCCCTGCCTGTAGCCTGTATGACAGGTCCTGTTAAAATTATGAACTTAGCCATTTCCAGCACGCCAGATTTTGCACAGTGTCAAGGAGAGAAATTATTCAATCTTTAAAACATTTTAGTGTCTGACACACTAAAGTTACAGTAGGTTAACAAGCCCCAGTATGAGGGTTGTGTGTGTTTATCCATATGTCTCTGTGTAAAGTGGATTCCATTGCAAGCAAATAAAGGATTAATAGGATATTCCCACACCAAAATGACTAGTACTCACAAAATTAACATCTTCACAGCAGTCTAAATTCAATACCATTTACAAACATTTGTCTCGATAGCAACTACAGCAGCATGAGCATGAGTGGAGCACTCAGGTTTTGGCGGGACTTAAGCACCACTGTGATGGGAAGTACACCATCCACACATTAAACAGCTGGCAGCATAGTTTATTATTTTCATTTGTAAATACATTTAACATTACACCATACATTCTTTTAACAAATAAAATAATGACACCACATAGCTTTCTTTCTAATAGTACATAAATAAGTTTATTGTAACTTTAATCTTTAATCTTTCCAATATTACTTACCATGTTGGGTGGCAATGATGCCAGATGGGTAGTGATGGCCAGAGTTCCGAGGCACGTGTCAAAAAATGTAACCGATATTAAATTAAGATTTGTATCGGAGCTTGATTCGTTCTATCACATGACCAATGACTTTTGATGCTTCGTTTAACACACGTTTAACTGCTTCAATATCTAAATCAAAGGTTTAACAATGCAGGGGCACAGGGCTCGCCTTCTTGAGTTTGGTGTGTATTGTGTCTGTTGTATTGCAAGAGTAAAGCGCTACAATTATATAATATTTCCATTCACTGTCTCTGTATTTTATATTTGTATGCAGCCCACCTGGGTTGTAAAAACAGCCCCCCAAAAGTATGTTGTAACAACTGCTGCACAACCCATCAACATATGGTCATTTTTGGCACACATGTCATAGTAATGCTGGAATTTTTATACCATTCAAAATATCAGGGGCAAACCTAAATTAATTCAATGAGCTACAAAACATCTAAATATGAATTACACATGATAAACAAAATTCCAAACAAATAATATCAACAATATATACCCTCACAAACGTGTATACCATGGCCTCATGACTCTATCTACCAAAGCCTACTGAATTGCTCTCAGGTTATCTCTTGTACATTATAAACTAATCATTCAATCTCTACTACTATCAAACTATAGGCCTACTCCTCCTGGTCCTCTCAAATTATTTGATGCTTATTTTGTTTATTATTGGGCAGGTATGATGAGGTGAGGCGCAGGGACAATGAGATGGCCAAGAATGTGTAAAACAATAATGTGCTTTATGAGAAAAGGCTAAAGCCAATTTCTATTCAACTAGCTGAAAGTTGCTGAGCAAATGAAACATTGTAGCACATCTCTTGTACTCTCAAAAGGTTTGTAGTGGCAGCTCTATCCCCACCCCTATTCCCAGAATTCTTTACTTTCTCTGTTAAATTCGTGCTGAATTACATTTGCATTTTCATTTTGCTGTTGGCCTTATTACTTTTAGTGTATTGGAAAACAGCAAATCATTATAACGACATACAGCAATTGTGTTATTGATCGGACACCATTACAGAAAGTTCCATAGCAAACAACGTCACTATATTCCAACTACTGTATTTGATATTATCAGTATTAATTATATTTTTCCTACGAGCACTTGCCACTATTTGCCTTTTTTTTTGATGGATTAGAAGGAAATGTGGCATACATACCAACAGCAAACATATTTGGATATACTTTAAACAATTTCTTATCTTAAAATAGCATATAGGTGTTACGGCTTATTGGTCCTGCCATGCTTCTTTGGGTTTTCCTTTCACTCGTTTACTCATTTTGGACTGTCACACACCTGGTGCCCATTGCCCTAATTAGCTTTAATATATGTAGCCCTCTGTTTCTCCCTGTCTTTGTCAGTTATTGTTTGCTGTACTGGTGAGTGTTTTTGGCTTTGTTTAATTAAAATCCATATTATTATACCTCCAACCTGCGTTTGGTTTCGGCCATCCCCAATCAAACCGTGACAGAATAACCGACCACCAAGAAACTAACAGGTTGCTTTCTTTACATACTTTTTGTTTTTTGAGTGTTTGTAACCATGATCACTATGGGTAAGGCACTTGGTCATGGACGTTGCCAGATAATAAATGCGCCTGATAATAAATAATACTTCATGGAGCGTTATGCAGATGTTAAAGATCCTCACGAGTATTCAATGCTGGATCTAACCCCGAGACGAACTCAGACTGCGTGCTAAGATATTCCTAGGCGAACATACGGTAGTCTTATCTACCTAAGAAATAAATTAGTATAATGTCTTTACAAGTTAAAAGGAATTTAGCGTTATTGAGATCACTTGCTACAGGGTCTAGAGAACGCCAGAAAATATTATCAACTCGAATGATTTTATCCTATCATTGTGCGAGATTGCTTTGAATGTTTTGAAGGGTAACGTACCGCTAACAGAGCTACATCTTAAGACCTTGCGCAGACGGAAGAATGTCATTAAACTGTTTTAAAAAGAATGCCAGCGTGAAGTCTAAGTGCAATATATTAAACCAGTCGGGCGGGTTTCTAATGCCGCTACTGTCAATCGCATTACCATTCATAACAAATCCCATCAGTGACGCAGTGAGACGCTAATTGTAATGAAAACATCTAAGAAAATGTACTTAATAGTCCCATATCAACTCAAGGAGATGGCCTGAAGATATACCAGCTCTGAAAGTATCCGCGAGCATTGGATCAGAAAATGCGCGCTATAGAACCATAGAACACGACGACGTGCCTGATTATGAGAAAAGTAGTGAGTACAATCAGGTTTTGCAAAAATACTTGTCTCTGTTAAAACAAGGGGCTAATGAAACCAGAGAGCTGACGCTATCCATCCCAACCGACCACCCCACGGATGTAAACACGCGATACAGTAAGACAGGATGTTATGACGCATACCGCACCTCGTTTAATGCATGAAGTAATGCACAAATCATGCATTAATTCATGCATGAATTAATGATAATTCATGTACCATTATTCTAAAGTGTTACCATACTTTTTATCAAACCGCCCCTTCAGTTTAGATATTCTCATGGTATCGTTTAACACAAATTTCGGCTTTATACCCTTTACTCTTGAAAGGTACTTCTTTAACATTCGTCGTCGACACTTGAAGGGGCTGCATTTTATTGCTTTTATGATGGATTTGATTATTACTATGTATAATATCTTGGACTACATCTATGTAGCGTTTAGTGTTTTTAAAATTCTGTTCTGTTTCCGTTCTGTAAAATCGTTGGACAACCGATGCTTTTATGACACGGTCTGTTCAATAGTGTGTTATTTTATGTTTCTTTATCAATTTAGCAAATGTTTTATTGTAAAACTCTTTCCCTTTATCAGTTTGCAATTGTGCATGTATTTCGCTTTCATTTAAGATTCTTACAAAGGCCTGTGTACGGTGACAGGTGCAAACACGATTTAAAGTAAGAAAACTACTTCAAATACAAAAAACACAAACAAGTTACGAAAACAACTACATACAATCAGAAACGCGCAGCAAAGACAAACACAATCAAGTCAGGAACGCGCAGCAAATTGAAAAACACAATCAAGTCAGGAACGCGCAGCAAATCAAAAAAACACAAAACCAATTCGCAAAAGTAAAGTTTCTTCTTCTGCGCTAATGGCCGATGTAGGCTCACCAGCACCATAATGTGGCCAAAAACGTACATTACGTAAACACCTGCAATTCATTTCAATGAGTTGCCGGTTTACAACGCGCAATGTAATGCCGTGTGTATTGTCATGCGTTAATATAGTAAGAACACGGAGACTTACAAGCACAATGTTATTCTTTACTGCGTCATTGCACTTTACTACAGGTTAAAACCTTCCATAGGTAGACAGTGCCAACCACAGGTAAGGGAAGAATTCACTAGAATGCAGAAAATAAAGTGTTTGATTCTAAAAATTGTGTTCTAACAAATATACGCCCATGGACTATACTGTAGTTTGAAAAGTTACCGTGTAGTTGCTCTTCTGACATCTCTTGATCCGTGCCCCTTTTTCAAATTGAGCACCTACCCCTCTAAAGGCCTCTGCACGGCCCTGCCCATACCAGCCATCGGATGACCCCTCACCACCCCAAACGTAAAATCAAAACCACGACCAGCCATACTGCATCATAAACCTCAAAAGAACCTCCGCTCAACACCACAGATAGAGAGCAGTATCAATACAAGCACAATTACAAAAATATAGTATGAGTGATATATGCAGAAAATACATAGAATACCTTAAACTGAAGGCACAGATATTTACCAGCCTAAACAGCTACAATATAATGCACTTTACAGTATTTTGCTTCAAGTTCATTCATTCACACACCAATGGTGATTGCCCACAACCTTCCAGCTGGGAGCCCAACACCCAGACTACAAGACCATCCAGCCCCATATAACAATATGATCCTTGCTCAGTAGATGAGGAGCATAACATTACCACAAGGAAACTACAATTATTTGCCCATGACCACATACAATCTTCAGAAAATATACAACAAAATATTTCCATATTGAAAAAAGAAATTGAATCCAAGTCCATCAGCGTGTCTTGTTTCAGAATATGTCTACTTAATTAAACCATACAGCTCTTATTAATAGCAGCATCACAAACTAAAACCACCATCATGTTAAACTTCGAGGCTAGGCAAAACGTGAATGTATTATTTTATTTGAGTGGATATTTTATTTGTTGTATATGCCCAAAAAAATTATAATAAAAAAGAAATACAGACTAACCAGTGCTGTGTCCCAGACTTGATTGTAATATATATCCTGAAAAGCGTATTTATTTACATATTGTACTTTTATAAATACATGAATACATCTTATGAACTCAGTATACATTTGTATACGGTATTTGTATTTACACACTCTTGTACGTTAGGTGGCGGTATGCACCTTAAAGGTGTTTGCGATCCGCCAATAACCCGAGAGAAGAACAAGAAGTAGACTACCTTGCAGAACCAAATCAAACATTATTTGACAGGAAAGCAGGCAACGGTCAAAACATAGCACAGGTATATAGTATATTTTTCAGTATTATTATTAACACTCATGAATTACATACTGTACAACAACAGCTAATTATTCTAGTAGTCTTATCGTACGCGTATAAATCGTGTGGTGTAGAATCTTAACATTGGGTAGAGATTTAGCTTATTAGCTTGCTATTTGGCTAAAGATACCTTGATTAAATTTGCAAAGCTGGCTACCGGTACCGGTAACCATCGTCTTTACCAATATCAGTGGGAGCTCAAAACAACTAGTTGACCACATATTATCAAGTTTTACAATGAAACCGTTGTTGTACTTGTCTGTCCTTCTGATTAAAAAAAAAAATGGGTTAAAGGTCACTGTCCGCGAATGTTAGAATACGGTACTTGACTGCGGAATTATTATTCATCTGATCTGATTGCAAGAAACGCTGTCCTTTAACTTCACTTTATAGCCTACACAAAGATACCACTTCTAATATTCTGTGACAGTGTTATAAAGTGATATGTAGCCCACGTTGATCTTTCACATAACGTACATGGACTTGTTAATCACAAGGCACTTATTTTTATAAATAAATAGATATGTTTACACTTACAATTCATCATTTGTGTAGGATCAAATATGTCATTTACTGCATATTTATTTTTCCCACCCTTGATAAAGGTGTACTGTAGCAAACCATGCAGGAGAAACTAACTACAATAAATACACTAAATACACTCAAGCTCTGCCTCCTACATGGAACAGGCATGGCCAAGGCTGCAATAATCTGTGGTGCTGTCTTCTATGGGGGGCCTTTTAATGCACCAAGTCAATTCATCAGTTGATAATTTAATCTAAAACTCTATTTTTGATTGGTGTTTCTGCTGAAACTGCGCAAAATTACTCCCAACCTTGTGGATTACACAACCTTTGTTTACTGGTATTGTGCTAAAGAGCAGCAGCCAAAAACAGCCCTGTGTTTGCATTTCAACATGGTAGATAGGCCACAACAATTACTGTATCGACTTATTATGTGATACATGAACATGATCTTGATGATTTTTCAGACCTTGATAATATTGCCAGTTGTATATTTTCTAGCGGTGTAGCGGTTCTGAAACTGAGACCGAAACCGCGATAAACATCAGCATCCACGGTTTTGTGTCGCGGTTCCGGAAGACAGAACCGCGGTCTGCACAGACTCTGTTGAGCTGAGCCTGTTAAGCTCTTGCATACATTGCTACTGTAGCAAAACACATCTTTCATTCCACAATAAACACTAGATTAGAACATGTTCATACTCCTAAACCTTGTGGACAGCCTTTCCAGAAGAGTTTAAGTTGTTATAGCTGCAAAGGGTAGGCCAACTTTATATTAAACCCTACGAATTATAAACAGGATGTCAATAGCCTTCATGTGCATTAGGGCTGAAACGATTTATCGACAAACTCGATTACAAAAATAAATTCTCTATGCAAACTACTTAAAGCTTCGTTTCTCATTTCATATTTTTATTTATTTATTAGGGGTATAACGTTCTGAAACCGTGATACAAACGTCCACGGTTTCGTGTCACGGTTCCATAATACAGAACCATGGTCCGCACACAGACACATACCCAACCTCTTATTAGGGCTGTTGCAATAATCGCAATATTGCAATACCGCAGTGTTGCTAACCAAACTGCAGGCTGTGGCAAGCAACCGCCGGTACCGCAAAACGCAATGTTTACATTGAATTTTTTTAATGAGGCTAGCCCATCGAATATGACGTCTAATCTAGGGCGTGTGCGCTATCTAAGCACAAATTCCCCCAGCCCCATATTAGCCGGTTGTAGCCTTTGGGAGTGTATGTATTTACGACACTCAAACGTTACGCTTTACCGCAGTTTACTACAGTTTAGTAAAGTGCTGTACTTAGTCTGGGAAGCGCATCGTGCATTGATTTTTTTTTTTTGAGACATCTGCATTTCGTGTGGGAAAGAAAATGGAATATGTTGTCCCCTAATCTTTCAGGTTGTTAAACTAAAACTGTGCCATCACTTCTTTGTCTTCATGCTACCTAAATCAAGGCTGTGTACCGTAGGCTACGCTTGGTGCCCCATAGGATTTTGATCTTGCGCTAATTAATATGCTTTATTTAACATCTTCATTTAATAATGAATTAGTCATATTTTCCAGCTGATATTTTGGCCCAACATCTGCCGCACAAAGTTGCAGGTGATTACCAGTAGGCCTACTAAACTGGTAGAAAGCCTATGATGTTGCACAATTGTATCACCATAGACTGAGATCACGTTGTATATAAATGACCCAAAATCACACTATTTCGGAAGCTCTGCGCATTAGGGTTGGGTACCGTTCACGTTGAATCGGTGCTGGTACGGTACCTCAAATTCGGTACATGTACCTAAACGGTACTTTTTTCGGTACTTTACTCTTTGTAATAATTTTTATTCATTTAATTTAATGTTGCCTAGAGAAAAAAATTGCCTGACTGACTCTTTACAAACATGTTTTAAGTGTTCTGCTTTAGCCCACAGCCTAATGTAAGCATTATTGCACTTTGCCTCCCTCAGGTTTCTTGAACGTCCCCTACCCTGCTAGTAGATGCTGTGTATGAACTACATTCTCCAAAGCAAAAATACGTTAGCGTGGCACACTTTCATAGTGACTTTAAATGTTGTTGTAGCCTACAGGGTTAAATCCGAAATGAGGACGGTGTAAGTATTGCCGCTATAAATAGGCCTAGTTTGATCTGAAACCTGAAGGCAAAGCTCTCGATCTACCGGGCAATTTTTGTTCCTACCCTCACCTATGGTGGGTTATGACCGAAAGAACAAGATCACGCGTACAAGCGGCCGAAATGGGTTTCCTCAAGAGGGTGGCTGGCTTCTCCCTTAGAGATAGGGTGAGAAACTCAGCTATCCGTGAGGAACTCGGAGTAGAGCCGTTACTCTTTCACGTCGAAAGAAGCCAGTTGAGGTGGTATGGGCATCCGGTAAGGATACCCCCTGGGTGCCTCCCTTGGGAGGTGTTCCAGGCACATACAGTATAACATCATTATTATTAATTTGTCTCTTGCATGTCATATTTCTTGTTTCTCACTATTGAAAAGTCATTTTTATAAAGACATTGATAATTACATATTACCAACCTGGTGCTCTGTATATGGATTATTAAGATAACTGCTATCACAATGCACGTATTGTGTGTAGCACCTGTGCTAGTCTCATGCCGCTTCGTGTCGGCCACTGAGAATATTAAATAGCACTCAAAATCTCATAACATTTCCAAAACACTTAACTTTCCATCAACATGTTAACGAAACATTAACAAACAATATAGCAAATTTATCTTCAAAAGAAATGGCTTATTAAATACAAAGTTTGTACCTGAAAAGGGGATATATCAATAAAGATGCTCGACACAATGCTTTCTCTCAGGCAGCTTCATTGAGAATGGAGCATCGTGTCAGAGCTCCACCTTCCGCATTCTGCAAGCATGACTAATCAATAATCAGCAATATTTATTAAAGGCTGAGCTAGTAGATAACAGATTAAATTAACTGCTCTTACAGGTAGGTATACCTTATAAAGTTTAACCATTATAACCTATTTTTAAATGTTTATTTTTATATAATTTACTCTTTTTAACCCTTCCATGATCTGTTTATACATTAATTAAATGTGACCAATTAATTGCTCATTGTATTTATATTAATGATAATTTTCTCAATAAAACCAATCTATCACACAAGCCAACAATGAAGCTTCTTAGTATTCTAAATTTTTAAAAGTGTATATTTTTAACATTAATATAGCAGCAAACAATTATTGTATGTTATGGATATAGTGGAATTTTGTCTTCAGCAGGGTGTTAACGTAATCCGATCTCATCTTTTATTTTTTATATTTTACTTAGTCCTGGCATAGCGTGTATGTGTGGGCGGCAACAGTGTTCTTGTTTGGCTGAGAAGCTGGTACCAGTGTGCCATCTAGTGGCAGAAAGTATAGAAAAATACTATTCTACAGAATGTAATCAATGCCAGAAAAAATTTCCAGATTATACCGCTCAAATGAAGAAAAAAAATAATGAAACCGCGATGTGAACCGAGATATGAACCGATTTGTGAATTTGGTGAACCGTTACACCCCTACTATTGTATCTATTGAATTTATCCTAATTTAAGGGCGGCAGTGGCACAGTGGGTGCAGGTGCTCCAGAAGTTGCTGATTCAAACCCCGATAAATCACCAAGTGTCTACGTGTCCCTGAGCAAGACACCTAACCCTAACTGCTCCTGGTGGTCAGGTAGCGCCTTGAATGGCAGCCATCACCATCGGTGTATGAATGTGTGGGTGAATTGGAGGCAATACTGGGGCACAGACGACAGTTTCACAATAAATATGAGTAATACTGTCTTCTTTTTTTTTTTTTAGAATAAAATGGCTTCCATGCTGCTGAGCTCGATGCGAAGCTTCCCAGCCACTTCTACCTGGGCTGTGCAGTTTGGTGAGTCTTTACATTTATTATAAATTCTCAAAAAAAAATCTAGTTTCAGGACTGCTTGGGGAAACTCCTATTTGCGGATGCAAAATGTTATTTTTAGTAACTAAAATTGTAAATGGTTAAATCCATTGCAGAAAGGTTGTGAATATTGCTGCTATAACGACAGTTTACTCAATTTAATACACATTTTTGGATAATTTGTTATACTCGCTAGGCTACCTGTACCTGTTTCAGAACCGAAATTGAGCATGTGACTCAGTATCTGCTCTCTCATTGGGTACTACACACAAAGGTGCGCTTCAAATGTTAACTCCATGTAATTTGTGGGAGCGGACTTAATAGGCTGACATCTGTTAGATTTCTCTGGCGTCTCCTCTCCTTCGACACTCTGAATGCACTATATTGCGCGTTCCCGACTCCACTCCTCAGGCCAAATGCAGGCATGTTGGGAGAGACGACCAAATCAAATTAATTTGGTCGAATCAAATTTATGGAAAAAAGAACGAATCAACCCATAATAAAACCATATCTGTATAAATTGTCTAATTTTGTCTTTATCAATATACAAATGTACATTGACCATTGCACATTTTGTCCAGGGACATTGACATTGCTACAGTAAAAAAGAGAGATACACCTGGTATCAGTTTAGAGGCAAGACATTGGTTATCTGGCTAAGTAGACAAAAGATCTGTAATCTTTACTATATACTACAGCAGATGACAATCTTTAATAGCAACTGGGTATACTGTAGTTAACGATAGACTTGATTTTACTGAAACTATACTTCATTTTGTATAATTTAAAGATTTATATTTTTAATTAGGCCTGTCATAATATATCTCCTTATTGTGCGATATATGGAAATAACCTTGTTAATTTTTAAATATATTATATATTAAATAATATTGTATTTACAAGCGTGGTGCTGACATAAGTTAAACTGCTGCGCTGCTCCTGTGCTCTTCTCTCGTGCTCGTTTCTCTCTCACGCACAGAGCAGACGGCGACAGTTCCTCAAGGGCAATGGGTATTTTATTGTTTAGGTAAAGTTGTTTTTCCTGACTACTGCATAATTCCAGCCAACTACCTTCAGAAGAACGCAAAAATATGGCATTTGTAATAATAATTAAATACGTTAATTCAAATAAGAAACTGACGTCGCCTGGTACATCCTATAGTTTTCTGATGTATTTAATTTCCCCCGGGCCCAGAATACAAATACTCAAGTACTTGCTCGTTTTCTCTGTCGGGTACTCAAGCAGTCAAAATGCATCTAGTAAGGATGCCCCATGGGCACCTCCGTTGGGAGGTGTTCCAGGCACGTCCGGCTGAGAGGAGCCCTCGGGGAAGACCCAGGACTAGGTGGAAAGATTTTATCTCCACACTGGCCTGGGAACGTCTCGGGATCCCCCAGTCAGAGCTTGCTAATGTGGCTCAGGAATGGGAAGTTTGGGGTCCCTTGCTGGGGTCCCTTGCTGGAGCCGCTGGCCCCGTGACCCGACTCCAGATAAGCAGGAGAAGATGGCTGGATGGATGGAATGGAAATATTTATAGATTTTCGAGACACAAACATAGTAGGGCTGTCCCGAATACCATTTTACAGCTTTCGAATACTTAATGGTATTTCCGAACGAGTATTCGAATACTCTTTCTAAAAAAAAAAAACATTAAAAACACTCAACTATAATTAGGAA
>JAODOY010055495.1:0-13905 GCA_025399855.1 Forbesichthys papilliferus | reverse complement strand
AGCGACATACTGTTTGTTTTCCCCCCCCCCCCCCCCTCTTCCTCCACACTCCTTTTAAAGGTGGAGTAAGCATTGCTGGAGAAATAGCTGTTGATATTTTAATACCCCTCCCCGTTAGTGCCCTATGAAAATCTCTGCCGCCGACATTGGATGCACATTGCCAGGGCTGGGATAGTTTTGTGTGTCACGGTCCGCACCACTTCGTTTGTGTTCCCATTTACAGCGCATGGGCTTTGTAGGGACACCAGATACCGTATGTCTGCGGTACACACACAAAATGGACAGCTAGCGTACCATGAGGAGATTATTAGCTGAATTTGACAAAACGTGTACTGGACTAGAATCGCTAACCCAACCTTAACCAACAACCGCTCTCCGGAAAATTAATGCAACTGTACTGTATTACGTTACATAAGCAATCCAGCAAAAATCACATGCTGTAACCCTGGTGGACATAGAGCCACGGTTTGTGCTGCGTTACACAAAGTCAGCTGGGCTGTGTTAGACGGGAGAGACGATTGGTTAGAAAGAGCCCAGGCATCTGATTGAGTCAGAAGAGAGAATTGCTATGGTGGAGGAAGACCATTAGCACATTACCAATCATATCAGGTGGTGTTGCATACACAAACACCAGCAGAAACAAACATCCCTCCCCACCCCACCACCTCTTCCTCCACGTACATGCGGTGTACCAAATAAAATCCCATTTCACCTGTGAGCCAAATAGGCTATTTGTTGGCAGCTGAAGCCAACTGAAAATGAGTACAGTTGGAACACACGCCCCGACTGTTCACATGCACAACACACACACACACACACACACACACACAGGTGATGATAATAGTTTTTTGCCGCATCCTGAGGTGTAATAGGTCTAGGCACTACCTTGCCAGAGCTATTAGCTGACTGTAGCCAGTATAATTACATCAAATGGACACTTTGGGACGCAGTGGGTGCAAAGGTAATAGGAGGTCCCGCAGTATGCGAGGATAAGGCCGGAGGTAAAGCATTGCAGCGAGAGTCTGGCCTGGCGTGCAGATGCTCAGATTCGCATCGTCTTAAACAGCTTAGCTATGGCGGGTTTGCTCTCCCTGCTCGTTAACGAACTACACTAAATTGTCAGGTACGTGTCGCTCCCTCAGAGCTGAAGCACGTCGGCTAGTACGCAGGCTAAAGAACGTGTGTTACCGTGGAAAGCATGTTTTAGAAGTCAAAGGCAGCTAAACTGAAGAGAAAAAGTATCAAAGGATACAGTCAGCTTATTTAATGAACACTATGAAGGCTTAGTGAGGCCCAGCAAGATAAAAACAAAAGAATTATGTAAAAATTAGTTCTCCTGCCAAGTTTTGTCCATGCACATGTCCTGAACATGTTGATACGTCCTAATAATGTAAAACTGCTTTTATAGATTAGCGTTTCAGCATGGTGGACTGCCACCCTCTGCAAAGGTTCCCACCAGCCTCCTCTGCCATAAGACACGTTCATAACCCCTTACATTTCACAGTAAGAGGCACAACAGGTAGGTTGTGGTATACACACTGTATAAAAACGTTGCTAAAGCCTATTCCATTGAGCGCATCGACATTTAAGTTGAACCGGGTTTAAGACCTGACTTTGTCCCCAGAATCAGCTCTTCTTCCATGTGTTTATTTACGTCGAAGATATCTCTCTCTCTCTCCCCTTCTGCTCACTGTTTGTTCCTTGGTGGTGAGTCAAAGCCCTGTTTATTCGACATTTTTGTGACTTAAGTGAGGGGGCATGTGGTTGATTTGAGGCTGAAAGAAGCTGGTCAGGAAGCCAGGGGGTCTTTTTTCTTAACCACTGAAGGCTTAGAGGAACAGCTCACACGAAGATGAAAACGCAGTTATTATCTACTCACAGTTCACAAGATGATGTTTGCTTAGGTCTTTGTGGACTCGGAGTGGAATGATGTGAACACTTCATTATTATGGTCAATTTCTTCCCTCTAAAAGGTTAGTTTGGTCTATTTGTTTACTTGGGAGAATGCTGGGATGAGCTACATTTGCTCGACAGCTCAAAAATGTGTTCTCCGTAGTCTTTTGGAAGACTGTAGTCTCTTCCACTGGAGAGGAAAACCTTCTCCCAAACAAATCTGATTTGTGGGGAGTGCTGATTGTGATGTTACAAAAAAGTGCGGGAACCTATGATGGCCCAATATACAAAGATCAAATCAAATCAGCATGCTAACAATGCCAAGTTGCACCTAAACAGGAATTCTTAAGACTGAAATGTGTCTACTGTCTGTGTGTGTGTGTGTAGGAGATAGCATTCACTATGATTTGTTTGAATAAACACTGTAGTCAAACACACAAAGCCTTACTTAGCATCCACTGGGTGCCACATCATGACTGATGACGGTTGACATCCCAAGCAGCTTTGCCTTTCAAAACATTAAGCGGCACCATAAATCAATGCGGTCTCGGAAAAAAACTAAAAACAACAAGTTAGCTGGCACGAGAAGTTGAGCTGGGGATGTCACTCGTGAAGCGCATGACGGACAATGACGATGGGAGGAGGAGAAGGAGGAGGTATGTAATTACTTCCAGCGTATCAACTCCTCTGTTCCCCTTTTGATTTCTCCTCAGCCCTCTATCTCGGTTTACTCCTGAAGTGCATCATATTGCCACCGTGGGCGCGGCGCTGATCATTAAAAGTTGCTTACCAGAGGTGGGCCTTGCCTCACTTTTTAAAACCACAGGCCACAGGGGGAAGGAAGGGGAGGGGGAGTGGGGGCAGGAAACATCCATCACGAGAAAAAACTGAAACAGAAAGCCCCCGGTGAGGGTTCCTCTCCATGCAGGCCAAGATTGGGGAAGGGGGGAATTGTTGAATGTTGTGGGTAAGGAAATGAGGAGGCCATGCCTTGATGAATGGGAAAGGAGCGGGGGATTAATCAGTGGAGCTGCCCGCCTCTTCATACAATATGGGGGCCTTAATGGGGAGCGTGCTATAACTCAAGCGCACACACAGGCAGGCACGAGGGGGCCACACGAGATGACTAAGCTGAGCCGAGCGCTGGCGGAGGCCCACCGCACGGTCGCACTGGGCCGCAGAAACACACAAGTTATGATTCCTGACGTCACACCATCAAACAAGAGTGGAGAGAGGCTGGCACACCCATACAGTAATAAGCAACTTTAGCAAGAGCCTTTTATACAAGAAACATTAAGTTACAAACCCTTATATTTAGAATGGATGGAATGTGGACTTGAGATTTTATAATAACAATAATAACTAAACAAAAACAAATTGAATTAGACTACTTTTAGATATTGTTAGGAAAAGCAATATAACATGAATACACACATATTCAAAGTAGGGCTGTGGTATTGTGGTGCTGACAAGACAAATGCAAGTAATATGAAAATACACCATTACAAAGGGAGGTATATAATGTATCTATAGTATGTGTCCTGGATATAGTACAGTAGTCCAATAGTGTTTCCATCATAATCAATATAATCAAGACATTTCTCACCAGTGGAGAACTTGTTTGCGTACAGCGCTCCAATTAGTCGCATTTTGCAGACAGTGCGACAAAACTTTATAACTAGGCGCACCAGTGCGACTTGCAAATATGTTTGCGTTATATTATTATTACCGCCGCCGCTGCCCCATTCATGAAGTCTCAAATCTGCATTCTATATTCTAAATACTGCATTCAAACCGTTGTCCACGTTCTCCTCTTGGCTGTAACGTATGTATCGCCCCTTCTCACAGCTCTGTTCTGCTTTGGATTACTAAACTCCGACTTTCAGCCCAGGACTTACTTAGTCAACTACCGGTATTCGTTTGTTGTGTGGGTAATATGGGTTTGCGAGGGACGTGTTGTTGGATATTATTGTAGTTATGTCTTCAGGGTTTTGCTGTTAATCTTTGATGCGTATCAGTGCACATTTGTTTTACTCGTCAGTCAATGTTCGTTTGAGTCTGCGCTTGTAATCACGTCGTTACAATGACAAACTACAATTATTCATTTGAATAATACTGTGATTCAATGATGTTTGCGCTAACGTTAGCTAGGTATGGTAGCGGTAATTTAACGAACTCATTGAGGGGCTTATGTTTATTAAACCTTGAAGTTATGAAGGGAATTAAATGCCTTAGTTGTTTTGGTGGCTACAATATTTTAATGGTCATTGTTGTGAGGTCAAACATTTGATGCAAGACTTCAGACTATTATCTAACCTGGCAGTGGCAGTGGCCAACAAAGCATCAATGTGTCACATCTGAGCAAGTTTCAACCATTAAAAATAAAAGGGAGACAAAAAGTGCTCTCAGTGGGGCTGCCAACGTTTATACTAAATCTAGTAGGCTATCTACAGTGCCCTCTGTAAGTAATAGTGGGTCAAAGATGCATTAGGCTATAAATGAATGAATGCAATGTGTCATTTAATTTCATGTTTTTAAAATAGGCCTACCTATTGCTATGAACTCAGAATGCCGGTGTTATTATATAGTTCTATATGGTTTAGGCACGCAAGCACTAGCCTGGTGTAACCAGACCTAAAAATCACTTTGTGAAAGTCTGGCAACTTTCCAAGTGTAAACAGTTGTTTCCTTTTACTGGGCGTAGAGACCTCTGACCTATTATTACTATTGGACAGTATTCAACCAATAGGCGTTGCTACAATGGTTTTGATCATCTCATACCACCATTTCAAAACATGCTTGATGTCATCTCACTAACCCACCGTGATTGGTCCACCAGCAGGGTGGCTGTGAAAACAGGGTTTACAAACTACATTTTCAGCAAGGAGCACCAGTGCTACTAGTGGACTAACTTAATCTGAAGCCCTGGAGTAGATTGTCAGAATCACCACAGTTGAAAACATGGGGGGAAAAGTAATTGGCACCACACAAAATAGCACCTCACACCCCCACAAGTGGAAATGCTTGAGTTCAATGGTCCTAATAATTCTAGGGTAAGATGCATACATTAGCCGGAACAAAGTTGTGTTCCTGCTAACAGGGATTGATATCGCGCTGACATTTCCAGCGATCAGGGCCTCTCCTTATTGCCTGGGGAGTCTGAAGCGGCGTGTTCTCTGCACCGAGGACAGCCGCTGACATTTACACAGGTTCCAGAGTCTCACACACACCATTAATTGAAGGAGGGAGGGGGGGTGGATCTCAGCCTCCATCTCTCCGTCAGTCCCTCGCCTGCTTCTGCTCACTCTGTGGTGACACGCCCAGCCCGTTCATTTACACAGAACTAATAGCTTTGTGTCTGTGCCGATGCTAGCCCTCGCGCTAACTCTCACAACCGGTTTCCTGAGGACAAGGTCTTTGCCATGGCGCTTCGTAATGAAATGGCCGGGGAAATGGCATTACACGGCCGTGGACCGGAGAGGGCCGGCGGCAATTGCGCTGGAGTGAGGGGAAAACAAACATGGCGGTTTGACATGTGCGGGCCTGCCCTCGCACCACCTAGGGTGTCACCTGACATTTCAACACAAGCAGGGATGTATCAGATGGAACACGTGGGACTTAACAGCACTCTGGATCACAAATAACTGCCCAATACACGCTAGATGTACATAGCTGGTGGCCTCCTGCCTCCTGCACGGAGAAAAATAGCCCACAGTGCTTTGCATTAGTGACAGGTGCAAGGCCAATTTAAAAATACTTAATATGAATAAATGCCAGTTCTCCTATTTGTGACTGATTAAAGTTATACACGAATGGCCTTGCCATACAGGTGAAAACTAATCAAAACCAGGCCGACTAGATAGGCAAGGCGGAACTCACTGGCCAATGTTGAGCATGCTTGCAATGTAGTGTTGAATGTGGCATTATTAAAGTGTCAGTTTGCCATTTGGGAGCAGATATGTATAAAGTCAACAAAGCAGTTTGTTGTCAACTGCATTGTGACCTTATGGATGACTAATTAATATAAGGCCTGTTCAGCTCAGAAATCCACAAAGCTACATCCAGAATTATAGGGACGTTTTCTTGAAAAACACATTGTACTGTATTTGCTCCTCGATGAAAATAGGGTTTTATCATTTTTTTTTAATAAGTTGGGTATGTTGTGAAAAATAACACAATTGTGCATGTGCAGCAGACAGAACTTTATGAAGTCCCAGGCCCAGATGCAGCTCTGGCATCAGACAGTGGAGTGTGGGAGAGCCATAGCCAGGCCCTCTGCATTAGTTCTCTTGAGGCGCGCACACGCACACACACACACACACACACACACACACAGCTGCATAATGTCTCATTACACTCCTGAGTCTGTCTGCATGTGTGTGTGTGTGTTGAGCAGGCCTGAGTGCAAGAGAAAGTGGATGTGTGTGTATATATGGGTGTGTGTGTGCATGAGGAGGTTTTAAGCATTACAGAGTGTGTGTGTGCGTGCGTGTGGACCACTGGGGGCTAACCGCGGGGGGGCAGCAGGAGGCAGATTGCTCGGGGACAGACAGTCTCCAGTCTTCCATTTAGACACTGCTCTCACAAACAGGACAGCAGGGCCACATTGCCATTCCCTCCAACTCCCTCTGACCAAATTCTACCTTTACATTTCAATTTAAATGTATTATTGACAATTAGGCTTCTATTGTCCTCTCTTGTGGGGTTCGGCTAATGTGACTTTGTGGTTTGCTAAAGGGCACTTATAAAAAGCGCATTGTTGGCTGAAGTGATATAATGTTCGACCTGGAAGTGGGCGGTTAAAGCCCCTGTAAAAATGCCTGTGTGGGTTTACAGGGGCATTCAAATGCCATGTAGAGTATACCACAACTATCTTATTATTTAGAAGCTTGTAGAATAGTGTAGTCCCAACTCTGTTTAATTATATTATTAATATAACGATTATTGAAAAAATAAATTCAACTAGTGTTGCCACTATGAGTAAATACACATTTTGTGCACTTGGAACTGGGGAAAAAACAAAAAAACTAGATGTTGAAATTGCAAATATTCAGGTAATATGAGACTTTAAAGGATTTGGTGCAAATCTGTTCCATTATTATTAAGACCACCCACCCACATATGCACAGGAATGTCATTTAGCCCCATGTTAAAATATTTATTTTTTATAAATAAATGTATATATTATAACTATATTATAATTTCTCCTGTACTTTTTTTTTTACCAGTTTAAATATTTTTAGTGTGGGAATACAACACACAATCATTTTTTGCATTTTCCAATCATTTTTCGGCGGACCAACACATTTTGGCACAACCAAATTCCTCCAAATTCCTCGATTTCCTTCTGTTAACAAACATCTTAAACAAGCTGCTGTGTGACAGGAAGCACTACTAACAAGATACGGACCCCAGAACTACATTTTTATAGCTGTCGAAGCGAAACATTTAGATTAAAATTGATAGTAAATACAGGCAGAGATAGAGTGCAAACTACGCCCAGTGGAGGGAAACACAATTGGCGTGAACAATGCTAAATTACGTTAGCTAGCTACCTGCAGCATTCAGGCATTCTGACAATGAGGCTGTAAGCAATTAAACATGCTCATGCTTGACATGTTATTGAACTTCACCATACTTCGGTTACTGCAGCCTGACATACATCATCACTGTTTGTAAACGGTAAATGGGTCTCCAGGGAACAGCGCATTAATGTGCAGACAAAAACTCTCACAATCACAGGCACGCCGACACAGAATAAAATGCTACAACACAGATACACAGACGTATCGAGAGCAGACAAACTGACAGGAACACGTGTGTGTTTTTTGTTTGTCCAATACATACACATCTATAGGCTAGTGTGGACAAAGTCCTACACAGAATCATTTCCCAGCCCTAAAATAAAAAGCCCCTGCAATAAGCTGCAGGTATCCTGTGCTAACTAGTAACAGCCAAGTGTATTTCTTCCATATAGGCTTAGCAACTCACTGTAATGATGAGGAGAAGTTAGAAGCCTTTCTTCTACTGAAAGAAGAGAGATGTGTGTGTCTGTGTGTGTGTGTGTGTGTCTAGGGGGTGAGCTGTTGTGTAAATATTGCAGGCATTCGGTTCAAGACAATTGTCATCGTTGCTTATAGGAATTGTGCATGCTGCAATAATATAGTAAGCCAGAAATACTGTATTTCTATAAGCAAGGAAGGGGTGAAAACAAAAGTGGGAGAGGCATGAAAGACGGGCAGAGGAGAGAAGAGCTGCCTTGGGGGTGTCTGGGTGCAACTGGTGGCGATAAGAGGCATTCGCTGGGCCACTAAGACCATGGCAGCCTTCTACTTTTAACTCCAGCTCAACCCATTACAGCAGGACATTTAACAAGAGAGAAGCTAGCTAGCTAGCTAGCTAGCTAAGTTATTCAATTTCAACTCCCAACAGGCACTAACCAAATAATTGAAGAACAGTTAAAAGACACACATTTAGTTTTCTTTTTTTAATTAGTAGGTTTTTGCTGTCGTTCACTTTGTGCTGAGCGGTTCTCTGTACTCTCGCCTAGCCCCTTACAGCGATAATATATAGCTCACAGACCTCCCCCACAGCCACACACAGTTCTCCATCGATCTAGCCACTTAGAACTTCAGGCTCATTTTAAACAGAATGGGGCCCGCGTCCCTTTGCGACACACAGGCGCATGAAGTGAAAAGCAACAACGATCAGATTTAGAGGACCTCCTCTCCTCTGGAAAAGGAAGGCTAAGCCGAACAAACATTAGTGAAGAAAATATTTCATTAAAAGCTGGCATTGCCAAGATTCTACGGTATGATCTCACCAATAAAAAGTATGCAGTATGAGGTACGTGTGTGCAGAGAATATGACAGTTTGCCAGTAGTGCTCTCATGCCTTCCTCTTTGTGCAGCGCTCTCTTCCCATGCCTCATATTCATCTCCTTATCTCATAACCACTCCAACACCTATTTTACTCCTTTTATTCCCCCCTTTGCATCTCGCCTATTTCATTCCTTTCTTTTGTCTTTTTACAATAGCGAGGACATGATTTTAGGTATTCAACCAAGGCTATGCCAAAAGCCAGGCTTAAAATGAAAAGCAGTAATACATTAGTGAGATGATTACAATCTAGCAGCATGAATTAATGACATGAACAGAAATAGAAATAATGTCTATAACCTATTATCGTTGCGATGAATTAAACAGCTCATGAATAGCTCTCATAAAAGGGGTAGTAGGTCATAGATGAGACTAGATGTTGCTTCACGTATAACTAACTATAGCTAATAACAAACCTGACTAAATATCTGAGGTGCTTTCTCCTCACAAATATCAAAGCCCTATCCAACTATTAATTGCTCTGCATCAAATGTGAATCAATCATTAACATCTACCAGGCGCTCTGCATAATTATATTTAGGTATTCATAATAAATAAATAAAAACCTTACATATAACCTAAAAGCCATTAGTCATTTTAACTACTTGACACTACCAAAATCTCTTTTGGGTGACTGAAAACAAAATGCAGTACATAACATTACATTGGTTCTGGGTAAAATAAAAAAGATGGGGGTTATTTTCAAAAAGTAAAAGAAAAAAGTTTTTTTTTTTTTATAAATGTATGTTTTAATCTTCTGACCAATATCCTACAAAGCATGACAAAAAAACTTTTGTCTTTTTTGTTTTTTATGTAAATATGCCATTTTGCCTATCAGTGTAAAATGAGAGATATTCCAAAGGAAATTATAGCAAATGTATTGTTCTGAAAGAAGTATAATTGCCTACCGGTACAGAAAGAATTACAATATGCGTTTGAGAGCTACAATATAATTTGAAAGAAGAGAAAATTCAGCTCACCGGTCAATCAAGCTACTCATGTTTCTTGACACGTGAAGAACAATAGAATGGAATTATGGAATGTTCTAGCACAACACGGTAAGTCAACATAAGCCATTTATTTTAAGTTACCGGTACTGTTTAATTTAGACTATTAATATTAATTATAGCTAATAACTATATCAGCTATACAGACTAAACGTTGAGTTGAAATAATTTTTCAAAACAACATACAGTAGTTTCGCACTGGTGTGACCCAATAATTGACCAACCTATTGATACTTTAAGCATATCTTACCGTTTCTTGATTAGCTTAAGACTCACATAATTATTTAATCAGGGCTTGAATTGATTCCATCCCCGCTTTTGAGAACTTTAGAGACACATTCAAGGTTGGTCACTGAAAATATTCAATATGTCATATTCCACCACTGTTTTAAGCGTGATAGGCCACGGTTCAGGGTCAGGCCGTGGATCTTGTGTCGACGAGTAGGGTCAGGTTCAGGAACTATGTGCCATAAATGTAGGTGGTCGGGGCAGCTGCGGTATTGCGCGTCAAGGGTGGGAGCGGGTCTTAAAAACTTGAAATATACTAAACTGACAGAGAAAACAGTACGGAATACAATATATTAATCCAGCGAGGACGAAAGACAAATCCCAGGGGAACAAAAACACACACACACACACCACAACAAATGTGTTCCACTTAGCATATAGGTTACCATAAACAAATATGTAATGAGGGCTCATTTGCTGCATACTGGGAAGGAAGATGTGCCAGGATGACATTTGGATGTTGCCTCTGTGTGTGTGTGTGTGTGTGCGTGTGTGTGTGCGTGTGTGTGCGCGTGTGTGTGCGCGCGCGCGCACGCACGCACGCACACGTGTCTTAACGGGCAGATGGGAACAAGAGCAAGATATTCACATAAATGTAATGTGGCTACATAACACAAAAGAGCCAAGTGTACACACTCACACACACACACACACACACTATTTGATTGTCTCATCTCAGCTTTATCAGCCCCCACCAGTCCTTCCCACTGTGGGTGAATAATTTTTAATTATTTGGACCTCTTCTAAACGCCTGGGCTCTCGTGGACCCTAACCCTCCACCAACTGGCCATTCCTCCGCCTTTACTACACAGCTGAGGGCTCCGGGAGTGATGGGCGAAGGAGATCTGTGCTGGACAGGCACCCAAATGGCCCCAGAGTCCTTTTTAAACCTGGAGGTGAGCGCTTGCCTTCACTGCAAACCACTTTGTAAACACTTCTTTTCTGTTGGTAATACCGTTTCAGTGCCATGTCTATAAGACCTGTATTAGCAAGAGGAGCATTAAAAGCAGTACGTGTACAAGCAGCAGTACGTGTACAAACAACAGCATTGGCAGTATTTACAGCACTAATAGTAGCATACTCATAGCACTTTAGTATTTGTACTACCAGTAGAAGCGGTGGCTGCAGTACTGGGAGCAGCAGTTATCTCTGAGCAGCAGTATTTGTACTACCAGTAGACGCATTAGTACAACAGTAGTAAGAGTCTAGGAGAAAACACACACACACACACACACACTACAGAAGTGTGTGTTGCTCTCTAAGAGGCCAGCTGCCACAGAGGGCTGGCTACCAAAGTCACCTTGCCACAGCTGCTAGCCATCACCTGCTAATGCAGTCCACCTAACGGCCAGCGAGGTGTGTGCTTACATGCATTCTGTGCGCGCGAGTACAACGCCAGCAGGTGTACCGAGCGCATATGTTCGCCAGTTCAAAGTGTGTGTGTGTGTGTGTGTGGGGGGGGGTTCATGTTGACCCTTGTGAGTTGCAGCTAGATTATCCAGTATGTGCGTCACCTGAAAGTCCCTCTCCTCCAGGATTTCTTTCCTCCAGCGTACCAGGAAGGCAGCGCACACATATAGGTGGAAATGGGAGAAGCCCTCCGGCTCCGCCTTGAGAGAGAGAAACAATAGGAAAGACATTTGAACACTGAAAACGACATGTTCCGTGCATTGTATGGCGCGTGTCCAATCATATTACTGCCACGTTTTTTGACTACTTAACTTTGTTACTAAACCAGAGTGTATGTATGACTTGAAGCATATTCAATTATCATTCCAGTCTCAGTTTGGACACAATCTAACTTGATTGGGAGAATATGCCCGAGACGATTGGTCACAGAGAGGGATTCTTTCTAAATTAACCAGAATGTTCTCTACATAAGCCATCCACATACAGGATTTAGTGATAGCTACATATTAATACAACAGAAGCCTGCTTTATTAAATGTTATGTTATCATGTCTGTCCAGAAGGGATTTAGACAACGGCCTTCTCCACACATGCAGTGAAAACGTTGTTGATGAGCGAGAGATAGACAGAGATAGACAGATAGATAGATACTGTAGAGAGAGAGAGAGAGAGAGAGAGAGAGAGAGAGAGAGAGAGAGGCTTATACAGGGTTTAAGACCAAGGCCCCCTCGTTTGCATCTCCCTGTGCGACCTGGAATCCAAATGAGGGAATTAACAGGAGGGCAACAGACATGAGCCGTGGTGTCTCTGTCTCTCAGCCCCCCCAGTAGGATCTCTGTGGGCCTGTGACAGCAAGTGTAATTAGCAGAGCTTCGGACGCAATCGCACACTTGATTGTGCACAAACACACACACACCAACATGAAGTAATTAACCACGCTTGTTGACCTAAACACACACACACAAAATATACAGTATACTGGGTAGGTCTCCACGATTTGATCAAAAAGTAATATTGCGATTCGTTTGGAAAATATTGCATTTGTGATATAGTAAGCAGCTCTCATAATTCTGTTGTCTTTGTAATCAAAGCTTAAGAGTGCTATGTATATTTTAAATATAGCAGCAATCAATGTTCTATGTAAAGATACAAGATTTTGTAAAGATGGTAAGATTGTCCTACAAGTTTCTTTTATCTATTCCAGCAACAGAAAACAAAAGCATAATAGCGTACGTGTATTTCTAAATATGTAGGCTATTAAGCAATTCAATTAAATAAAGTCTCAAAATAACATAGCTACATTTATGCAAAATACAAATTAATACGCACAGGTTGTCATGCACCGCATTAAGATTATTTAGCCTGCCATTATAAATAATGGGCAGGCTTTTGCGGTTATATAATTGCACAAAACCATATTGCGGTTTCGATTGAAATGTGATTAACCGCAGCCTTAATACTGGCCCATATGTACAAACATCCAGTACAGATCTTCTAAAGTGTCTGCTAAATAGTGTCATCCTATCCTCTCTCTGGGATGTCCTACCTATCATTTCCTCCCCATCAACATTCTAGCATCTTCTGCCACCATAATCTGTCCAGCTCACCTCTATTTTAGCCCAAGATGCTCACACACACAATTCCATTCACCTCTCTCTCACTCCCTCCCTCTTTTTCTCATCGTTTCCCACCTTCCAACTTTCATTCCAAAGCATCCATCTACGTCATTCCAACACATAACTATAAAAGTATTTGACCGATTGATCAAACACCCCAATTCCCTTGTTCGTCTGTCATCTTCGTCTGTCATCAAGGTTTGCGGGGGAAGTGAAGGTGAGTGCCCCCCCCCCCGCCCCCCCTTCCCTCCTTCACAGGCCTCGTGTCACGGCGGCCATATTGGCAGAGACAGATGATGCGGTGACTGACAGCGGCGCTGATCAAAGTGGCTCGGCGGGGAGCAGTAAAGAGATAAGGGGGAGATAGAAGAGGCCGAGAGAGAGAGACAGAGAGAGAGAGAGAGAGAGAGAGAGAGAGAGACCGACAGACATTCAGGAATATTGGCAGACATACAGGCAGGCAGGCAGACATGTGTGATGCTTAACCAAGACAGGATGAAGAACTGATGATGATGATGATGATGATGTGGTGGGGGGATGCAACAGCGCCCAGTTCCTCCTCTATGAAGGCCCACATCCACTACAGAATGCAGGGCTCCAATTCACACACACACACACACACACACACACCTGTTCCCCTCTTTCACTTGGTCCGTATCTAGTCCTGTGTGCATACGTGTGTGTGTGTGTGTGTGTGTGTGCGTGCGAGCGTGTGTGCGTGTGTGTAGTGAACTGAGAATGATCACTGCAGAAATTGAAAAAGAGGGGTGAAAAAGAGGTGAGGTAGAAAGATGAAAGAGATGGGGGGGAGAGA
>JAODOY010055494.1:27826-37827 GCA_025399855.1 Forbesichthys papilliferus | reverse complement strand
GTTATGTTTCAGCAGTCCTGACTGATATTTGTTATGTTTCAGCAGTCCTGACTGATATTTGTTATGTTTCAGCAGTCCTGACTCATATTTGTTATGTTTCAGCAGTCCTGACTCATATTTGTTATGTTTCAGCAGTCCTGATTTATATTTATGTTTCAGCAGTCCTGACTGATATTTGTTATGTTTCAGCAGTCCTGATTGATATTTGTTATGTTTCAGCAGTCCTGATTGATATTTGTTATGTTTCAGCAGTCCTGACTGATATTTGTTATGTTTCAGCAGTCCTGACTGATATTTGTTATGTTTCAGCAGTCCTGGCTGATATTTGTGATGCACTAGCAATGTTTTATAGTTTGTTCTGATGTGTTGGCTGTTTTCACTGACTGTTTACAACAGAGCACTATTATATAGTTTCTATCATATTTCATGCATCTCTATCAATACTTTTACATCTTCAGTTATTTAATTTTTATATAATCTACTTCTATTTGATCTTGTTTTCAGCTCCATTGAATTGTGGGTATTCAGGATTCTGAATGTTGCACTCAGACATGAATAAACCCTTTTGTGATTCATGGTAATTATAAACAGCAAACCAATCATTTTCAGTTATGTCAGTTATGTCAACATTTTTTATATATTTTTTACAGCAAGGGGATGACTAGTGTACATTACTTTAGCCATGATCATGTACTGGAAAAAGAAAATCAAATAAAGATATACCAAGTCATTCTGGAGAAAGCTTGTTGTGTGAAGAGATATTTCACTAAATGTGTATTTGGGATTTTTATCTTGGAGTGTGTTGTTCTTTAAGTTAAATACACAATATCAAGTTACAGTAGCAATTGTTTGTCCTGGTTATTTACCAGGTGAACTCTTAGGGCTCACTAATTTATGACTCTTCTGTGCTACTTGACAAGATCTGAATGGGTTTGAGGACATTGTTTTAGAGAACCTTGAATAGAGGGAATAACATACTATTGGTTAGACAGGGCATTTTACATGTATACTGTACCATTGAAGTGCTTATTCCTTTCTGGAACTTCTTTGATTTAGACCTTTAGTGCAATAAAGCTTCAAACGGAGAGAAGAACTCAAGGATGATTCCTGCTTTTTGATGTCATATTCAGGCAGTTCATTGGCCTTGAATAATACAAGAACTGTGCTGTGCTGGAAAGCGGGGTTTGGCTCTCTGGTAGAGTGAAGGAATCCGTGGCGTCACATATTTGTCAGCTTGTTTGGGAAGGCCAGCTCTAAGCCACACCACGGGTTTAATGATGAAGTTGAGGAAAGCTATAGGGAAGAACTCTGAACAGCTGTGTCAGCTCGGCAACTTTCACATCATTTGCATATGTCTGTATATGAAGTCGTGTCAATGGAATGAGATAAAGCAAACGCACTCCCGGAAAGAACCACACTGTCGATATAAGAAGGATCTCTTCTCTGTGGCCTCAGAAAACCATATGCCTCAAGCAGTTTAGCATTCATCATTAAAATGTGGAATTAACAGAAACATTTGTATTGGCAGTTATCTACAGTGTGGCCAGGTATGACGACAAACAAAAAAGCCTGTAGCAATAAAATAACAGGGGGATAAAGAAAAACAAAACCCAAAAAGTCAACAAATCTGCAAATGTGAATTTCCTTCTTGGACTTAATGTGTTCACGCTGCCTGGGGCTTGGTGTCCGTCCTCCGGGGGCCCATCGCAATCGACTGGCTCTCCCTGGAGACCAGCAGAGAGCGATGTGCAGCAGAATGGAAATCTCAACACTCTCCACCCTCCCAGATTGCTATTGAAGGCATTTACAGTACACTGGATAAGATGTGCAACCAAGCATTGATAATGAGAGGGAAAGAGAGCAAGCTGAAATGAAAGGGGGGTGTGGGGGGGAAGGGTGTATGTGTGTGGTGTGTGTGTGTGTGTGTGTGTCTGTGCGTGCGTGCGTGCATGGCGGGATAAAGAGAAATTAAAGGCAACGTTTTCTGGCAAATCTACACAATAACACACACACACACACACGTTACACAAGCTAAGCCTTTTTATTTACCCCTCCAGTGTTTTGCAGTGCTCTTTCTGTTGCTGCACTTGTGAGTTTATGAATGACCGCAGCAGTGTTGTTGTTTGTGTGTGTGTGGTTGTGTGTGTGTGTGTGTATGTGTGTGTGTGTGTGGTTGTGTGTGTGTGTGTGTGTGTGTGTGTGTTTGTGTGTGTGTGTGTGTGTGTATGTGTGTGTGTGTGTGTGTGGTTGTGTGTGTGTGTGTATGTGTGTGTGTGGTTGTGGGGGTGAGGGCCCGGCGGGTGTTCAATATCTCCCCCACAGACGCAGCAGAACAGGACAGAGAACCTTGCAGGTCTACCTGAAGAGTGCAATCATCTGCTAGAGAGGGAGGGAGAGATAAAGAGAGAGAGAGAGAGAGAGATTTCACTGAACAATTATCAAAGAGCGCTGTGATATGCCTCGTAGCGCTGATAGCCTCCTATGTGCTGGCAGCAGAAGGTTTTTTGCAGAACAGTGCGGAAGGGTTCATGATTGATAGAATAAAGAGCTTTCAAAATAGTGATCAGTGCAGGGATGAAACCAACTAGCAAGCTGCTACAAACAACAGAGCGTGACCAATGCAGAACGCCTTGCTGTTCAACTAACACCTCCGCCATCATTTTTTAGCACTGAGGAAACCCTTTAATTCATCTGACGCTCCCATTTAGGAATTTAGGTGGAGACACTAAATGAGCCACAATGGCTGGCCGTAAGTTAGAGCGTCAAATAGCCGCGGATCCATCAAAACAGTTTGTCGGAAGGTTTCCTCCTCCTACTGCACACGAACGCCCACAGATCTTTTCTTATCGCTGCTGGGAAGTCAGCCCGCTGTGTGTGATAGGCCTGCCCATTGCTAGCCAGGGCAGTGTATGGGGAGAGGAAGCCATGCTCCCTGAGAGTACATTAGCCCATGCTGATGTGCCAAATGCAGCAGCAATTTCACACCTGAGCAGACAAAAACATGACCATTCATTCTTGCCGGTGACAGGGAAAACCTCACAGCTTAAATCGACCATCTTGTATTAGACATGTGTTCCACATCATTCAAGTGAGGCTTAACAACTGAAGTGGCAGAAATAATGTTTTCCCTTTCCGATTAACTTTGAAGAACCATTTGACTTGCACATGTTTTACAATTATCTTGTATAAATATAGTGTGACCGGATTACACTGTTTGTGTAATGACTGACTATATACCTAATTGTCCATAACGCATGTGTAACTGGCCTAGACAAATGCATCTCAACAAAACAAGACAATCTTTCTTTTGTTGTGACTTGTAATTAATAAGCCATAACTAACAACAGACAGCCGATTATTTATTACCGCCATGTCAAATACTGCTGTGCCAAGAAACACGTCTGTAGTACTAGCAGGGCCCTATGTCAGTGCTATCAGGATGTGGGTTAGTAGATTTTCATTTGGTGTCAGCATTGTCACTCACAAGACTGTGTAGCCTACTAAATACAGTGACTCTTTTTTCCAGTGACTGTCAGTTTTATATTGAAGTTCTGACCACAATGAGCATATTTTGATTTTGTTTTAGTTCATCTTTAACATTTAACATTTTAGTTAATCACATGTTGTAAATGCATTTGTTTAAGCTTTGTTTGTTTTTCTTGTAACTGTTCCCGCTGAATTATGTGACACAGAAACCAACCGCATTGTACATGTCAATCAAAATCCCTCTTCCTGTCAAGACAGTCCTGTCTTTCGTGACACAATATAAGCCAACACTATATCCCAGACTTTATGCGAGTAAAGTATGTCTTTGCAATAGTAAAAATACTAATAGTGAGCTTCACCAAACTGTAGTATGCCTCTATTAAAAGAATCCAGAAAAATCTTCTCTAATAATGTCTGTATTCAGGAGGTTGGTAGTTAAGTGCTGCTGTAAAGATGTGTAGCTCTGCCACATGTTGTATACAGTAGGTTATGTGGCAAAAATAAATATATAAAACATTTGTTTGTTCACGATTAAAGGACATGTGTCAAATCACAGTGGAATTAATAAGAAGCGAAGCTGCTGTTTTGTCACACAGTACCAGCTGTGTATAGTCAAACACTAGCATTGTATGTCAAGACTGAAAGGAAGAATGCAGTAAGATGAGCCAGTGGATACGTTAATCCACCTCCTGTTGGGAACAGAATACCATTGTCATTTGACTACGTTTAGGAAGGAGTTCTTCAGTTGCTCTGATGGAAGAAAAGTCTGCTCAAAAACTGTGGCTTGGTTAAACAAACAACAACCTTGAAAAGGAGAGGGTTGTTAATATCATGTACAAATACTGTATAGCACTAAAGACTATTTCCAATAAAGGTACGTGTTTTATATATAATGGGGAATTTGGTCTCTTTACTTTATTTGGCTCAATTTAGCCCTCGATCTGACATTTATATACCGCTAACCTACCTATGTACCTCTAACCTACCGCTAAGTTGAGTCACAGGGATACTTTTGTTTAGTTACAATTCCGTGATGTTTTATCATATAGAGTAGATGCAGCTAAATCATTTTAGTTGAAGGGGAACATCCTGAAATATTGTTAGCATCATATTGTTTAGAGAAGAAGATGTTAGTTAAAACACAACTTAGCCCATTCACCCAAATTAACAAATGATATGTGGAAAATAACTCTAGGACACAAGATTTTTATCTGAACTGTCCCATGCCTTCTCTATACGTTATTGAAATCTATTAATAATAAAGGTAAGCAGGAGTGCTAATGAGACATATGGAAGACTATTCTGCAAATATATACTACAGCATGAACAAATGATGGCCTACAGCTTGTGTATGCTATGTCCACCTCTGCCCATCCCCATATATATTGAGCTCATGGTGCGGGAAGAGAGTTTTCAGATCATTCGATGTGTGATTTCCGGTGAATAAGGGCGAATTTGATGTACAGTACATGAGAGAAAAGACGCCAATTACGTAAGCCGCCACACTCCCAAAGAAAACCACATCATTATTTTCTGTGTGACACACTCAAACTCTGACAAAGGGTAGGAGCCAGAACTCCTGCCTCAGGCTAGGGCAACAAAGAAAAAGTAAATGAATGTGTGTGCATGTGTGTGTGTGTGTAAGGGAGGGAGGGTATAATACTTGCCAATTGTATTGTCTTTTCTTTCTTTTTTTATTTACATTTATTTATTTGTTTAGTTATTTATTTTAAGAAAGCAAGACAGTTTCCGACAAGCAAGTCAAGAAGAGCGCTATGGCTAGCTACGTACCGTATAATGTAGGGAACTCAAGCAGGGCCCACAGCATGAGTGGGCCCGCATCTCAAAGCGAGGTCACGCACAGCACTAACATCCGTGCACTATAGCTGTGAGTGGGTGAGGGGCTACATCAGCAGCACCCTGACTAAAGACTTATGGGAACATCACTACATCGTGTTTTAGCACTGCAACTTAATGCTTATATTTCCTGTGAATTTCTGGCTTAGTATGTATGAAGTCAGTGCTCTGTATACGATGTACACACATCTATTGCATACTAAAACTACAAGTATGCAATATTTAAACAATATTACTGTAAAATCAATAAGAAAATACAATACATGCATTTTTGGTAATGCCTCAACCCCCAGACTGGTTATTATGGATGGCAGCATTCCACCCCCCAAGATAAAAGTCAAATAATGATTCAGTAAGATTCAATTTAATTATTTGACTTTTTCCTGAACTAGATGTGGAGTGGTGTGGTTGAAAGTGTTTAATATGCTAAATATTACAACATTTTATACACTGAGATGTTATAGGATGCTAGATAGTTAGCAGCAACTGCTAAATTTCCTGCAATGAAACACATTACGTTTGAGTCATCTAACTAGGATGTACAGTAATGGGGTCAGAGGTAGTGGGGTGGACGAGCTGAGCCCAGACTGCAGTAGCAATGAAGGAGCAGATGGGGCCTTAGCATAGATATATAGAGATGCTTGGAATGAAGGGTAAGGTGGGCACAGCTCGTGAGATGGCACGGCAGGGCCTTTATGTTCATTCCATCTTGACCTTAAAGGCATAAATGGCACAAAAACTGACATTCTGCTGAAAGTTTCAAATGAATTGCCATGTTGCAGTTGCTATGGCACGGAATAATTAGCCAGTCTGCACACCAGGGTGATTCAGCCCCAGCATTGTGTAAATGAAAGCCACTGAATAAACGTTAAGAAGATGTGAAATAACACATTGTTTTTGCAGCTGCTGGTCCAAAGACTCTGCCAGCATCTAAATTCTTCTCAAGACGGTCCCTAGTGGAAAATGCAAAAAGCATCCTTCTCAATTTCTTACATACTGTATACAGTACAGTATATACTGTATACACAGCTGAGAGGTCTAGAGTAATTTAATCTGCAGAATAATTAGTATACCCTCCAGATAAGATGCAGAGGTTTGTGCTTAGAGCTGTGAATGATCTGCTCACAGCATTAGTATATTTAGCAGAGATTAAAGCACCATATGATGCAACAGCTACACAAATGGTTGAAAGACCCATTTTTACTTCTCCGTGTGCGTGCGCATGTGTGTGTGTGCGCATGTGTGTGCACACGTGTGTGAATGTGCACGCGCGTGTGAATGTGCATGCGCGTGTGTGCGTCATTGTCATTATTTTGTAGGCTTTAGTCTATAATTCATGCAACAGGGGCAGGTCTGCATACATCTGCAGGTGACTTCAGCAGATGGCATGTTAATCACCAAGATGCTTTCATGTCTTTGTGCATTTTCACTTCATATACTGTAATACATTCTAGTTTGCATGTGAAGCCATCCGTTCGTTTAACACGTGTTGTATGTGATAAGGGGCTCTCAGACCATACATTTCACGTATGTGGGAATTTATGCCCCCCGTCAGGGTAAAGCAATAACCCCATGGTGAATATGTGTGCTTCCAAACGTTCATCATCTCTGGCTGCTATGATCCAGGCTAAACAGCGGTGGGCTTTGGCCGCTGAGATGCAATAAAATAAATGTGACACTGAGCCCATCACACAACACACTGCCAAGTGACAGCTCTAAGGAAAAGTCTAATACATCTATATTGGCATAAATTCTGTAGTAAGTTCTGTGGCATTCATATTTTTTAGTATTTCTCAATTTGATCATTTCCCCCACTTAAATAAGCTGAAATGTTTAAATACTTTGACTGCTAGCCAACTATAAGCAAAGGTATATACAGGACTTACGTGTGACCCAATCAATATGAGACTTTTAATTTAGTTTTATTTGGTGTTCCAGGGTCTTCCATATTTCTGTGCGTGTACGTGTGTGTGTGTGCGTGCGTGTGATGCTGCCAGTGGTCAACCATGCATCACTGTTGCTCTGCGGCTGGGAGGGTGCATGAGAGCGAGCCTCGGCTAGTGGCAGGTCACATAGGAAGCACGGATGCAGCCACGCACAGCCAGAGGCGTCACAGAGCAAAGCTTCAGATTGTGCCCAGTTGGTGTAGCTAATTGGTCAGTTGTGTTTTACATCTAGTCTGCTCGTGGGTTAGCTCTCTCATTAACTGGAAGCTGAGAGTATATCCTTTGCAGGTAAAAGAAAATTGTGAAAGTGGATATGTAAATGATACATTTACTCACTCCGGGCCTCGTTTATTATATGCAAGTGGTCAGCTACTCCTTAAAGTACAGTAAACACTTCATAGATGAGGTTGGACAATTGAATATTCAATTAAAAGTTCAGAGGGTTTATTATTTGAAATACAAAACACTACGTTAATTGTGCTCTCCGGGAAAACACATTTGCTGATGCTTCAAATACAGTTGTGGGCTGTGCTAACAAAATAATCAACCTATTGTGAGAACTTGAAGGAGATGAGGACATATTTTTAGCTGAACAGCTGCTAGCATTGTTTTTCCAGGGCATGGTTGTCATGTCAACCAGCAAAACTCAACAAGCACTCAACCATTCAACTATTTAGGCTGACATTCATGAAGGTAAAACAAATACCAAGCTTTGTACTGTATAACTATTCCCTAGGTATGCCTTTTCTTTTTTTTGTTGTGGGAAAACAATAGAGTAACTAGGTCAAGGGGACCTTGCCTGTCTCTTCTATAAGCTTGATATTATACCAGGTATTGAGAAAACACAAAATAGTTTGACCATGCAGAGAGACAGGTGAATTAGCAATAATTTCCTGCAGCCAGAGGCAGAGTTCAGCAGCGCAGCATTTATAATGTGCGAGGTGGGCTGTATTGCATTCCAAGCTAACACAATTTGGCCGCGGCTGACTGCTATAAAAAGATTTGTTTTCACAAAAACCATATCCCCACACCTCACTGAAAGGTGATTTAAAAATATACACATTAACAATTCCAATGCCTGGCTGATGCAAGTACATAAAGGTCAACCATCTGTTATTTTATTTCCAAAATAACATACATTCTGCGTTCATTCAAATTGTTGTTCCGTGTAATGAGCAGTGTGAACATCTTTAATCTCCGCCATATTCCATATTCATGCGGCCACTCAGCATGCTATGAAGTATTTACAATAAAAGCCCTTTCTAAAGCATTTTACATAGTGAAGCACTTTAAGTTAGTTGCACTGCCTGGGGCAAGAGGGAAGGAGGCAAGAGGATTCACTGCTGACGTCACAAACTCTCTGATTTAAAAATCAAAAATCACTGCTATTACTTTGCACTCTGTCTGCCTAGGCAGAATCTATAGCGCAACAAAAATTAGCCACATGCAGATGTTTGAGTGTTTCTCAGAAGCGTTTAAGGCTTGATGTACGCTATTATAAAAGTGGCCTGACGGGAAATGCATTGTCAGCGTTCTGCAGTGCTAGTGAGCGACTGGTGGAGGATGGAGAGAAGGGGTGGGGGGTAGTTGGGGGGATTCTGACTGAGGATGTGACAAGATAGAGGATATTAAATTGCAGACTTCTAGCAATTATTACCTTTTGTAATGAAACGTCTCCATGTCGTTCGAAAGTACTATATTGATTTGTTTTACGTCAGTTTCTCTTGAAGTAAAACAAAAACGATTTGACACGACACTCTCAATGTACTCACACGTGAAAGGATGTTTTTGAATTATATTTACAAATATTTAAAGTGCCCACATGAATGCAGTAGAAAGGCCAACTATAGGGTAGCACATTTGAATAGCCGATTCACTACCTTGCATTACTATAGAGAGTACATTACTAGAGTTTAAAATTCACAATATACTGCTCTTACATTGGATGTGCATCTGAAACATGATGTACCAACTGGTGTGCACAAACTCTAATGAGGTTGAATCACGTTGCAATATGTGCCTTCATCCTAAACCTATTTCTGTGCAGAGAAATCAATCTCCAAGAAAAATGGGATAGAGTTGTGCTTGTATGTCAGTTTCTCTGTGTGTGTGAGCGTGTGTGTGCGCGCGCGTGCGTGCGTGCGTGCATGCGCGTTTGCTTTGCTTTGTGTGAAGCCGCGGAATGTTCACTCAGCCCTCTGAAGAATGTAATGCTACTCCGTTCCTCTGGCTCCATATTAAACTGTCTTCCGTATAACAGACCCTTCCTGCAGCATGGAGCCATCCCAGAGAGGCTGCAGACTCTCCAGGGGCACTGTTCCAAAGCAGAGCCGCGTTTAAACGCTGCTCTGTGCCTTCATTAAATATACAGGGTGCTATCACCTTGATTCACAACCCTCGGTGAGGAGTGTTATGAGCGATGGGAGGAAATCAGTCCAGGCCACATTAGAAGTTAGCGGCAGTTTTTAGGTAAATGTACCTCCTGTTGGTGTGTGTGTGCCATGACTGTAATCAGGTCATGCTAAATGACTGCTGAGGTCATGACACCATCGCTGGCGAGAAGTGATTTAACATAGTTTTAATCAAATTAGTCTATACAACAGCTTGTTAGACTAATAGCTTGATAAACTCAACATATTTCTAGTTCATCTACTTTCAGGCATCCGTCTGTGTCTATTCACTAACCAATGGGGGGGGGGGGGGGGGGGGGGG
>JAODOY010055494.1:6557-27816 GCA_025399855.1 Forbesichthys papilliferus | reverse complement strand
ACTAACCAAACCCCCCCCCCCCCCCCCCCCCCCTTGTTTTATAGTGTAGATTTGCCTGCAAACGTTGCCTTTTATTTTACATTACACACCCCACACACAGTCGCCCTACATTAAAACGTACACCGCAGCAGTAGTATGGAAACTGACAAGACAATAACAATGGCGCTTGTCACTGTAATATATTATTGTAAATCACCTCTGCAAAGCTTTCTGCAGGGCAGTCTTGTCGTTCATTGTAATAATTCCTCATGTGCTGACACTTTTCTCATTTAAAATGCAACAGAAAGTTACAAAACATTTGCTATATATGTCCAATAACCCACCTGAGGGATGTATTGGGTTCTCCCAATCTAATATTTTTTAATAAAAAGCCAGTGAATAATGACCAGAAGCCAGTTAATTTGAACAAACACAAAGATGGGCTCTTTCATGGATGGCAGAGAAAGCAATTTTGGGGGAAAAACACAGCGTAAACAGTCAACCGGGATATGTTTTACAATAATGTAAATCCCAATGTGAAAGATATATATTAGATATACATATTAGAAGTACACAGCATCACTGGAACATAAACGGATCAATGAGCCATTCATATTGTGTTTATCCTGCTGTACAAATGCTCTATTTAAAATAAATCTCCTTCAATAATACTATAAAATCACTCTAGGTGCAATTCCTGGCAGAATGTCAGTGCTTCCTCATACACTCATGATGGAGAGACGTTGGCCTGGCTGACACTATTGGAAGAGGTTTTCTGTTTGAACAGTACAGTATGACCTCATTCTGGCATACCATTTCAGTATTTCAGGTGCCACAGGTCTAACCTGCATGCACCCATGGTGGGACAGCTTGACATCTTTATCATACAAGCAGATGCAGCATCCCTACATGATCTCTATCTCCAAAGGGTGGGTGAGCTAACTCCTGTCCTAATCATCCACAAACCACTGAGTGGATTTGAAACGCATCTCAATCCTTACCTATAAAGAATGCCAATACAAATCAGCAGGTCTTCGATTTAAGCATTTAAAGCCCATAGGTGTTGAATGGGGTCATAGCATACATTTAGTGATTGTAGTGTTTTTTTTATTGACATTAAGCAATGAAGACAGAGTGCTGAAACCATGAACTGGTACCCAGGTGTCAGCCGAAATATTTTAATATAGGGTGTTACTGTATATTCTGTTTTAGCCAGATTCTCCTCAAGTTACTCTCCCAGATTTGCCCTCTCACTGTGCTGTTCACTTAGAGTCAGAAGTAAGCATTTCTCTACTGTCACCCAGATGAGATATGACTGTGTGTGCGCGTGCGAGTGTGATTTCTGAAAGATGCCATGACCTCTTTGTCTCCCGATCCAGGATCCCCTATACACAAACAAATACAAACCCATCACAGCAATATAAATCCACTAGGTTAAGTTCCCATATATCAATAATATCCAATCTCATTTCCTCTGTGGGTTCTACGTGACCTGTCTGAAGCAGGGGTTGTACGCGTGCGGCCTTTATCAGACAGATGATTTCACCGCTTGTGAGCCTGCTAACAGGGAGGACATAAGAGACACCTTCCCTCAATCCCCAGATGCACAAGCGAATGTGCCTGGCCATTTGATTAATGCAGCAGCTTGCGAGTGGGATCTAATTGTAAAAGCAGGGTAAACACTTTGTGTAACCCTACTCCGAAGAAAGAAACGGTGCAAATCAGAGCGCTCCCTGGTGTATTGGGGAGAGAAATTGCTTTAAAGATGAGACACAGACTTGCGTACTAATGCGAAGCGCTGCCATCCCTCTGTAACCTTCCCCACCCTCGCCCCAGCACCTGTGAATTAAATTTCTATTAAAACTCAAGACGGTGGAACAAGCTTTCCTCTCTGATTCCTCCCCCGTGTATTAGCCATACTTGTCCTGTGAACGCCAAGTCAGATCCTTGGACCTGACTCTAACTGATGACTTGAGGAGATATAAATCACACTTGAATTGCAGCCCTGAGATGTCAGCCATTAAAATACAGTGCCTGCTAAAGTGGATACCCGGAATGCATAAGAAATGATTGGTAGTCAGCAATGCTGTATGACACAAGGGGGTTTACCTTATGCAAAGGTGTTTGACTGAATCTTTCAAATCTGGGGCTGTTTAAATAGCTGTCAAGATGTATTTCAATTTAAACAGCCAGAGTGGCTTTAAAGGAAGTCAGTAAAAAGCATATGCATTGGCACAGTTCCACCCCTAGGGCATAAAGAGATCACGTCTACACAAAGACCACTGAATGGGCATGTTTAGCTCCAGAAACTGGATTGAGGCACATGTGAAAAAATAATCATTGACCTGAAGACAATGTGAGGAACCAACACAAAACACTTCAAGTCAATTAGTCAGCTAAATAGGATTTTATGTTAATTGCATCAATCCAAAGCATCCCAGACAAGCACATGCATGCACACACACAGACACACACTTATTTGGAATACAATGACATTGCGCGGCTTGCAGTATTAGATCTTAAGCCTCCATTATGAATGTTTTTAACATAATTAGTACAGTGTGCTCATGCTGGCCACTGATTCTATTACTTTCCATTCATTCATTGGGAGATGATTAAAAAAGTTCACTGATCTTTTTTTAATGCTGGCACCATTTTACCAGATTACACATCATCCAACTAAAACAGCCCAAAGGGAAAGTACCCATGGGCTGACTATAATCTTAAATTAGACAGAGGTGGTGTTAGCATATTATATTTTGTATAACTGGTCTTAAACGCCCTAAAACCAACTTGATCAAACATTTTCGTATTTATTTTGTCAGTTTGTTAAGTATTGTTTATATATATTTGACTTTATTTCACACGTTTAAATATGAAACAGTGTCATTGTGCTATTTAAGCAACAATGCTCCCGCAGTCTATTGGTTGTAGCGAAGCAAATATTAGTTTACTCACTTAATAACCAAGAAAACTACTGTAGTAAATCATACACCATTTAAATGTCCTATATTTAACTCAGAACCTAGGGGCTACCCGTGGCTGAGCTGCACTGAACAGGAATATTACATTTCCATAATAAACACAAGAGTTAAAAACATTTTAAGTAATTTGAAAACGGCATTTCACATCACACTTTAATCATAAATCTGTCATGTAACAAATTTTGAGTTTTTGCTCAGACGCTCTGGCTTGGGTGCTATGTTAAGAGGCTGCTATTTCACGGTTTTGTACATACAGTATTAAGCATATGTAATTCCGACAAACAGGTAAAGGTCTTATTCAAAAGGTTAAACTATCTATTGCAAGGGACCCCAAACCATAAACCTCAGCGGTGATTAGCAGTTGAATTGTTTGCTAGGATACTTTCATAGATAAGACTTTGCACTTTTGGAGTGCAAATATACATGGCAGGTACTTGTAGGCTATAATTTAGAAATATAATGGGAAAGGAGTTTTCAAGGGGGAATACTTACATTGTACACCAGGCAACTTTACATGTGTAGCTTGTGTGGATTACTGTGCCAGTAAACACGTTTCTCCTAATGACATTTCCATATTTTCCCATCACTCTGCATGGCTGTAGCATCAGATGACTTTTAGAACCTTTTACTTGTTCCTTTAGGCTGAACCTTGACAAAATTGTTATTAATGTGAAAATGCCATTATAAATGATACACTAGAAAGGTTAAGCTCATGAGGTCAGAGAAGGTAAGAGATGACCTTTACACTTAATATTCAATCCCTCTCTTTCTAGAGTTCCAACTTTGTTCAGTAACCTCACTGTTTGTTGAATAAATATTGATAGCGAGCAAGATGACATTTCATTGTCTGTGCTCTGGCTGCTTAAAGCATGTGAGGAGACAAAAATAAAGATTTTGCAAACCAATACGTTTTGGTTTCATATTTGTACATTAAAATATAATTTCACCTGTCAAATTATTTTACTTTCAACTTGGCCAGCAAAGAAATATAGTGTTTGTGGGCAGTGATGTATTTACTGGTGTGTTTGAAAGCAATGATTAATATTACACACTCCTGGAATAACCAGACCCATTACCTCCGCTTCATTCCCAGCCATCCGGGGAAATGCTGGTCTTAGATCATGTGTAACCTTATTGACGTTTGGTAAAATGCCTTATTTGTCATGATTGCACAGTGTCAAACTGGTGCATTTCTCAGGTCTGTACTCCAGCCGTACCTTAGATGTCTACCAGTACACTCAGTGCGGTAACCTTCAAATCCTTTTAAACATGGTTTGGAGCCAATGAGTCAAAATCCCATGTCCATTGTCTTGGTTTCCTATAACTGGACAACTATAGACCACCACCACGGCATGTTTTTTACACTTGCAGTATAAAATCATGGGAATTGTTGGGAATGTCACCCATTTACAATACTTTCCCATATTCATTAAATTGTCACACTCCATCAGTGTGATCGCACTTGATTGGACCATGTCACTGCGACAGGTTCGAGTGACACAGAACAATGAAAACAGAATAGTAGGGGGTTGTGCTGTGCTTGTCACCGTTGCATCATGTCTCCTAAAACATGCCTTCATTGTAAAAGCAAAAAGGATGACTCAAAATAAAGGAATCGTTGCGTTGACGGTGTAGATCGGATTCCTCACATTTAGAATATTACCTTTTTGGTCACCGAGTGAGAGCGTGGCTCACTCCTGAGAGAGTACACTACCTTAAACAGAAATAACGAGTCTTGAGAAACCAATTGCAAAAGTAAAAGTTTTGTAGTATTGCATGCTGCAGGTCTGTCAACGGCAAATCAATCCCTTACATAAAAGATGCCTATGGCAGACAGCTCCTTCATTACACACATCCTTGAGGCTACTGCAGAACTCTTATTACCTTTGAGAAACAAGATTACTCTCAGGGGATTTTAGAGACTTTCACAGCATTTACACTTGTTTTAAGACCAATTTTCCGCAGTGGTTAGGCCTCTCTTAACACCGTGAAAGCAAGAAGGGAAGTGGGAGTAAATAAACTCTTCAGTACATAGCTGACAAATCAACAGTATAAAAGATTAAAACATTGCTCAATGTAATTTGTTTATTAAGAAATAAAGCAGGCATGAATATAAGGCACAAACTGTGCAATATAAAGTCATCTCAATAAAGAACTTCCACAGCAATGCTATATCAATACAAGATTCAAACTTGTATAGGCCCACAGCAAAATAATCATGGGAGAAAAAAAAAACAAATATGCATGCCCCGCAAATACTTGCGTGTCAACTAGAAATTGCAATCTGCCAAATAACCTCACATGGCCATTTCTTAGTACAGTTTAAAGATGTCAAGAGTGACGCAGGTTCAGCCTCACGGCCTGCTTTCCAAAGAATCGCCACGCACCAAGGAGCTGTGTACGGATGGGAACGGGGCGACTACTTTCCCTTCCGTGTGACATATTTCTCTGTAGTCACTTTAAAGCTGCAGCAACTGGGATGACATTTAGTCAGACCTTCACAATGACCCCTCTGGGTGTTCACAATATGGCTGGGCAGTGGGAATGGAATCAGACTTTGCTTAGTGTTCAAGCTCAAGAATAGTCAGAAGAGGAATGTCAATAATCAGAGGTTAAAGCTAACAGACTCATCTTCTCCCCGCCCACTCTTTAAGCGGTAGAGAGAAAACATATTGATCCCTCAATTTAGAACTCTTGGATTTTGGATAGGTTTGGTCTCATTGACAGTTAATGGAGCCTGTCAACCGGTAGGGCAGGGAAAGAACTGAGGAATAAGAAAAACGACACATGGGTCTGGACACCGCCTTGCCCATTGGGTTCCCCAGGACTAGATGGAGGGATAGAGGGGATGCGGTTGGGAGCTCATTCATGGATGAGCGTGCTCAATGTGTGGGATGCAGCCCATGCGTCGCTCTCATCTATCAGAGCAGAAGGTAGGAAACACTGCTCTGTCACCTGTGGCTTGCCGTAGCACTCAAGACACCATGGGTTCATTTTAGAAACAGAAGGAAAAATAATGTTACCAATACAAATGTGTAGGTTAAAACAAAAGTGTTAAATTACATTTCAGTGTTATTTTTAAAATGGATGTAGCAACATAATCTACAGTATATTATTTAAAGTTTAAGCACATGAGGAAAATATTGACTTTGGTCTCACAGCCAAACCAAAACAAGTAAAACCTCTACAGCTCATCCCAATAAACTACAATTATTTCTGCAGCAAAAATAAAGTTGGTGAGATTTTGCATAGTTCATATTTGCGTTTCTGCCACATTTAATATACAAAGCAAAACACCAAGAACCCCTTCCATACAATTATAAAATAGGTTAGAATAAAAACATCTAATGTGAAGAATCTTGAATTAGCTCTGATTATGTCTCCTTACTACAAGCGTGACAAAAAAAACAAGCAAAAGGACCAGGGAATCACACGTCATTGTCCTAACAGCGCTTTCCCTAGACAGAGATACTCAATAGAGATGCCTCTGCTCTTATGAGATATAGAGTAGGAGCCTAGCTGGTACCATGTGCTGCCTCTGCAACGGCAGAGAGACATACTAAATATGCAAAAGGCTGTTATACTGGATTTTCCATTTCAATTTCTTTGTTGAAACCTTTGTGGTTGAATGAAAATGGTCGTGGTTATTGACCAATAGATCGTCTCTCCTTTCTTTCCAATAACAGAAGGTGTGATGATTTTAGATGCTATCCATGGCCTTGAACTCACTCAGGGCCTGCACAGGGTTGACGTGCTTTTTCTGGGAAGACCTCTTGACTTTGTTGGTCTGGCCGTCATCCTGTTTCTCTCTCTTCACCAAGGGCTTCTTCTCAGGGGCCTTCATGCGCCAAGAAATGGCTGGCATGTTGAGAGACTGCATGGCTTGGGACTTCTGGTACTTGGTGGACGCCACATACGAGGCCTTCACAGTGGACACCACCGTGTTCATCAGGTTCTTTGCTGCCTGGATCAGAGACATGGCACTGTCCACCTGAGCACAGGAGGACAGAAGGCACGTTCAGCCTGGCAATATGTAATCTGAAGTAGTCTGTTGTACTGTAGTGAGCTGTTGTCGCCTGTTCTAATAGAACTGGGTGTTGACGAATGGCCATTTCAGTTAGCATCAACATCAAATGTAGGCAATTATTTTGGATAAAAGGGGTTTCCTTAATGGGTAAAACAAAGGGATAATGGAAAAGCTATATGCAATGCACACAGAGCGGCATGGTGGTTCCCGAAGGAAGTTGAGATTGTTAATTGTCTCAGGAATTAATGACCTTTATCACATTTATTTGGCATACGAACAGGTGTGAGGAATTTGAGAATACTGAAAAAGGTCATACCAATTTAATTTCCTCAATTTAATAACCTCAAAGCCATGCTAACACTTGATGGGTAGTGTTGAAATGCGTGTCTCATTTCCTTGTGACAAAAATAAAGGAACTAATTATTCCTTGCACTCAGACATAGCCAGCTCTGAACAATACCAGTGGCAAGTTTAAGTTTTTAACATAAATGTCTGCTAGCAAATACACACTCTGGGCTACTGACAAAGCATACAAAGACCTGTGGGTTAAACATATTTGAATAATGGGAGAAAAGAACAAAAGAAAACCATCTTTGCTGTTATCTGAAATAAGAAACATCCTGCTAGACTGATTACTGAACAGGTAACACCTCTTTAAAAACAAATTAAATATCCTCATAAGATCAGTTAAAGGTACAGTCAAGATATTTGTAAGCAAATACAAATTGTCAAATTTACCAAATATCGCCTTGCATTTCGCTAGCGTACCGTTCTGTGCGTGTTGAAAAATTAATCTTATACTTCTACACAGTCCTGGCACCGTAAATAGGAAAATAAAGTGTCGAAAACCGCTCACATCAATACGCTTTGCTTCAGAATGCATTTCGATGTGTGGCACAGCACCGGAGGGATATTTTTAGAAGCGTTTAACATTAAAATGTGGACACGTTTCCATCATTTACTCATAACCTTAAACCCGTTGTAAAACGAGACAGGTGTTTGGAGTTATCTGGCTGATTAAAGCACTTCCAAGAGGACGGTTCTATACTTAAAATGTGGTGGTGTCAGCACTGTATCATTTATAAAGCAGATTGTCAGCTGTTCCATCCAACATATGTAACAAAGCGAACATAAGAAAATGTCACTCGAGTAGGTTTACGTGGCCAAACATAATACATTTGAACCCAAATGGCTTGCACTACAATGGTATGCTAGATCAAGGGAGTGGATTAAAAATGCAAAAGGTTTGTCCAATTTACACTGCTGATTAAGTGGTGAGAAAGATGCTGGTATTGCCCCCATTAAGCAACAGGGCTAACTAATGTTTGTTGTGGCGTTTGAGAGTAACAGTTGCTACTGCTAGTCTATCTGCTAGTAACATATCCCAGCCCCACACTCTTGCTCACTTTGCACCCTGTTCATGTATGACTATTAGCCATGTGCTTGCATGATTGCACGTTTTGTCACTGGTTAGGCTGTGCCACATTGTTTTATCCCAATCATTCTATAACATCTATCTACAGTATTGAAATAACGTTCCCAATATTCAATTTACAGGACACAACACTATAGATGTATAGATATGTCAATATTCTTCGGAAAAATCTGCTAATTATTGATGCTGGAAAAATATTACATTGCAAAGCTACTAGTTACTTTGCAAGCACATTTGTTTTAATTTTTAGTCTTTACCGCTTAAATAAACTTTATCCCAAACTAGTTCCAAAATATACCTTCCCACCCATCTTTCAGCAATGTTGCTGCCATTGAGCTACTGTGACACCTTCAGATAATTGGGAACTGGCAGGGTTAGAGGCAATCTAAAGGTTTGTGAACTTACTCCAGAGACCACCAGCTCTCCTCCTAAGTTCTGGACTTCAGCCTTGACCTTGCTGCAGATGTTCAGCTGGTGGCAGTAGAGGGCGATGCGTTGCAGGTAGGCCAACAGGTCCTGCTTACAGGTTGAGTCAGGGCACTGGAGAAGAAAATAAAAGAATTAAGGAATACAGTTTACATTGCACACATACATACAGAGTAAAAATGTCTTCCACTGAATAACTGATTCAACTGACTGCCTTTAGGAAAACAAAGCGAGCTTCCAGACTGTTTGGATAAACAGTACATTCAGACACTGGACTTGGAGGTAAAGGTGTACAACATGAACTACTCAGATTGGGGAGAGAAATACAATTCACAAAAACCCTCTATATGCATAATTAGTTCTCCGACGAGGCAAGCTGCAGATAAACGTTAAAAAATGTCTGGAAAATGCCATTTTAGGTCCACAGCTGCAAGTCTGTTATAGTTTCTAGTGAAGCGTACTAGTGCACAGCAACACTAAGGTCAAGAACATCTAAGAACAAGCAAAATAAAATGAGACATCAAGACCTCAAGACATCCAATAACTTAATCATGAAGACAAGTGATAGAAATGTAGCACTGACAATCTCTAAACTGAGTCATCTAATCTTAAACAATAATTCCTGTGTTGGAACATTACTTCACAATCTCATCCCTGGTCTGCTAATCTGGCCCCATGACAGCTTGATAATGAGGCCACAGTCCCATTCCTTACTTCCCAACAGGAGAGGATGTAAACATAAATTCTTCTCTCGAGCTTCACTAGCTCATAAGATATAGATGGTTTAACTAAGCCTTCTATATCTTCTAAACACTTCAAGATCAAGGCATGCTTGAGGACTTCTGGACAAAGAACCATTTCATACAATATTTGTCAATAGTAACTCAAAGAAGTATTATCCCAATACACCAAACATACAAACAGGTATCTTCCTTAAAAACACCAGAATTCCAAAAGTGCTTTGTCGTTTTATATAGGCTCCATTTAGTAGCTAATGGTAGGTAATCTTAAGTGAAGGCAAAAAGGTATGAGACATTTAATGGCAGACCAAATGAATTGATGGATTGTTTGAACTGTCTGCTGACACCAAGCAACGTTTGTTAAGTGGCAGAAGGGGTCAGAAACCGTCAAACTAAAGCCCTACACTAAAGGGTCTACACTTTTGAATGTTAGAGTGTTAATAAAACAGACAGCTACAGTTTATATGACTCATACATTTGCCTAACTGGAACCCTTTATGTGTAGCAATTATGCATTTAAACCATTACAGGAAGTTGTTATTATTTGTGAATGTGAAGTATTTGGACACTTTCAATAGGCAGTGAGTTATAATGCTCCTAATCCTACAGAGTGCATCAGAGTCCCCTGCTGGGATAGAGCACTGTGAACATAGCTGTGCTCAATCACACACAACAAACATGAAGTGTATCTTTATTTAGCCATGGCATCCCGTAGCTAAACAAAGATAAACACAATACTAGCAGCATACACATTCTAACCTCTATACAACACACTACTAATCCAGAAGCCATATTCTATGTACACGTGTAAAATAGAAACCGCGTGGCATCAGTGACAATATAACCCCCCGATTCCCACCTCACGCTGTGGAAAATTAACACACTTCTGTCCCGAGAGAGAGAGAGAGAGAGAGAGAGAGAGAGAGAGAGAGAGAGAGAGAGAGAGAGAGAGAGAGAGAGAGAGAGAGAGCGAGCTATCCCACCGTCCTGCGACAATGTTGATAAAACAAGCCAGGCGTTTCTATTATGACAATCCACTCGTGATTAATAGAAGAACAGGCTAAGGAGAGGGGAGGACTCTTCCATTAAAGCAGGGGAAAGAAGGCCAGGCAGGAGGAGACTTTGGGGAAGCAAGAGAGCTGGAGGGGACGGCCGTCATACAGGCCAGGGCTAATATATGGCTGAATATCTGCAGGGGGGAAAAAAAGAGAAAAGATATGGACGAGAGAAAGAAGAAAGAGGAGGGAGAAGTGAGTAGTCGGGGAGAATACGCAGATGAGAGGGCCAGAGGGGGAATAGCATGAAGGAGGAGCATGGGGGGGACGAGAAGGTTCGAGTGAGGCTGGGGCGCAAGAGAGGACCTGCGTGTGTGAGTGAGCACAGTAGCACAGGGCTAGGCTCAGGGTGAACGCAGCATGCATGCTAATAAGCGCTCGGGGAAGTGTTCAGATGGCTGAGTGGGGGGCACTGTGAAAGCATCGCTTGTGCTCATACTTTGCTCAGCTGCTAGCTTCACCCTGCACTCACAGGAAACACTGCAAGGCTGCTCCGACGGTGTCCGTGGGGATACATGAGCTGCATGGACAAGGAGCGACACCCTCGTATGAAGACGTCTGCACTGGAGGCAAAACCAGTCCAGTATATGGTTGACACTGGTGCCGCACGGCCCTTTCAGTGCAGTCACAGCCAGGCTATGGCTAGTACAATCTACAGTGTCTTTAGACACATGTTCTGCATCGCTGAAAACACCGCTTTGTGAGAAGTGCTTTCATTGTCTTGCAATGTTTTAGACTTGACGGACGGCATACGCATGTACTTATGAGAAAAGTATGGGTGTGTATGGATTCTATAATTTCCCTTTGAGTACTTGTAGTACTCTAGCCCTACATGAGTGTTTCCGCAGTGCAAGGCATCTGCAAGTCAAACTGTAGTAAGCAACCATACTTTCTACATTCCAACGTTTTGGCTCATGTGGCAAAGGGGAATCAGTGATTCACCCCGATCCACAGCGACTGACCCTCAGTGTCACAATGGAAACTTCCCGTCATTGGAGCGCCGCGTCAGTTTCTTTGGCTCTCTCCTAGCAAAAAGGTATATAGGTGATATCTGGTGATATAGCCCCTGTGGCTCTGGCGAACACTGCCACCTGTTATTAAGTGGAATGGAGTTCACCTCTCCTGGTCAGCTGTTACAGAGCTGTGGTGAGTGCTGAAGGCTTCAGTCTATTCAGGGGATCATTTCAAGTGAAGTGGATTGAAATAAGGGCGAGCTACCTATTTTGTTAAGGAGAATGTGATTTAACAGACAAAAAAAAAAAACACAAACTGTTCTTGTAAGGGTGGTGTCTCCACTTTTATAAGTAGGCGTATTTCATGTAGTGTAGCCTCTGTATTAGAGGTGAGTGGAAGGGCATTATCTACGGCAGTTATTCTATCTGCTAATTAAATCTCTAAAGCAGTAATGTGTAACACGAGATGACTTTTTTTACATGTTTTCATATTCATGAGATTCATATCCTGCGCTGTGGGGGGGGGGAGATGTGAGCAGACATGTGTATTTACTCCAACCTCTTCAAAGCAGTTTTGATTGAGAGGCTCCAGAGCACAATGCACAGGTGTAGAAAGAAGAAAAGGCAAATATTAATACACAGGCCAACAACGGGATGAGGGGGAGGAATTGCAGCAAACCAAAATGATACAGGCAGCTGTTGAACAAAGATATTTCACGGGACTGTGTGTCAGGTAATGTCATGATATGAATGATCATCAAGAAGGTCAGGTTTCATCAGTCTGAAATGCCATGTAGTTCTGCTGAATTCCATTATGCACAGCAGAGGCGGTGGCAGAGCAACTTCACTGCTGCTGTTGCCACCCAGTTCCTGACCTTTCACGATGCGTCACCCAAAGGAAATGCCAATTTCCAATATTTACCGACATGGCGGCATTCTAATGTTCTGCAGCTAATGCTGTGCCTGGAAGTGGTACGAGGGGCCTGTAGACAGGTGATGCAGAGGCGTGTTAGAGTTTCATTTATCTCACAAACAAACACACACACACACACGACATCCTCAGAAACAAGTGTCTTGCTCCATGTGTGGGCTTAGCTAGAGGGAGCTGGCTGAAGAGGAGAGTGACACCAACTGAAGTGTGCTTCAGGCAAAGGGAGGGTTTCTGTGTCTTGTTTAAGGACACTTGAGGAGGGTGGGATGCAATCTGGCATGGGGCAAAAGGTTAAAAGGAATCACCAACAAAACCACAGCAACAAAACAGGTCTTGGAACCCCAAACTTCATTTGTGCCAAGACTCAAGTAGGTGCCTTAGAAATCTGCCTATATATCTCAAACACCTCTTCTTGTTTCCTGGCTGCTGATAAACTCATGCGTTCACTGAAGCAGTCTACGTTTAGGAACATGGGCATTTTTATTTCAAGGCCGTGACCGAGGGAAACTAAACATTCCAAGCGTTGAGATGGGTCACTTTCATGCTGTGATTTAGGCGTTCTGTGACATAAAACATATGCTAGAGACTACATGTCAGACATTGCAGCTGTGTGTGTTTTTGTTAGTAGATAGTGAATTGCACCTTCTGGACAAGCAAAGCACCAGGCAGCTTTACCTGCCATTACACACCTTAAGAGCCTCAGGGCTTTGCAGGGTTAACGAGGGGTACTTGCCCGCACTGGGAGAGACAGCAAGAGTGACGTGCATGACAAGGTTTAGGCAGACAGGGATACAAATGTACTGAACCCCCTGCTACAGCCAGAAAAAGACAGGGAACTCAGCTGTCTTGGACTGAGGTCTGTAGAGGCACTACAAAACAAACACGCCATAAAAAGCATCTCCAACAGCAAAACTGGGGTTCCTGTTATAGTACACTTCAGCACACCTAAATATGTTCAGTACAATATGGAAAAATGTACTGGGAATTAAGTAAAGGATGATAAACAAAACGTGTTCCCTTAAAATCTAAGCTTGTTACCATCAGTACAATTCAAATAAACAAGTACAAATTAGGTGTACCAGTTCATAAACATCCTATATTTCCTTTCCAAAATACTAAGTGTTAATTCAGGGTAAAAGCCTGATCAGGGTAGATTCACTAATGGAAAGACCTATAATGAACTTTGCGATTGGCTGGTAGTTCCTGGGTATAGCCTCGTTAATGTGCCTTACATTAGATTTCATCTGTCTGGCACAGCTCCTCTTACTGCGGCTGGCTAAATATAAAACCATCACAGTGTACGCTAATCAATCAAGTCTAATTTGAAATAGACTGATAGTCAGATCCCCCTCTCCCTCAACACATCTTCTAAAATGAAACTCCAGATTTCCGTGGGACCAGTTCAATCACACAGACACTTGGGGATGCGGTTAATGTGACGGTGAAACTGAGGGACAGTCTGGACTTGACAGAAATTCATGCTGGGGGCAGGCTAAAAAAGACTGACTTCAGAGGTAACCCAGGAACCAATTAAATGGCCTTCATCAATTATTGATGTTCACGTTAAAGCTGTCAGTCACACATTCATTCAAAGCGAAACTGATAGCTTATCAGGTCAGGTACAGAATACCCAGGTATGAATATGCATCATACAGTTAGGGTTAACCCCTAACCCCAAACTTTTGAGTTGGCGATTTACCAACTGGACCAGATAATTAATGAATACATATGTTTACATTATACGTAGCTTAATATATATAATGAAGCAATTACAAAATGCATTTCTTTGTCATGGTGACGAAACAGCAGTTTCATTAATTGACGCTGGAGAGCGATAGGCCTACTATTGTCAGCGTCCCTGAACATATAGGCAACTTGGTTATACATTTACTTGCTTGCAGATCTGACCATGGTCTGTGCAGGGTCCGTGATGAGAATTACAATTGAAACATCAAATAGGTATTTTGTTCCGTTGGTAAATCTAAATGATTAACTAAAATCTGACTGAAATTAATTTGAGTCCTTTTTATCATTTGACGGCAGTGTGAGTGTGGGAACGTGCCCGTTTCTCAGCTAACATTTCTGCACTATCCCTTGACTAATGATGGTGACATGGCGTCGCCTATTGCAAACATAATTGTAAGGTAGTGTTTATTTTTTCGGTATTCAGCGGATCTTTTGGACCCGAACAAGTACAGGTCTGTTTAAAATATATTTTTTAAATCCACGGTACTTCTCGGGTTTGGGCAAGTTTGTTGTTGGGTCCGTTCGGATTGGATCTCAATTTATACGTTTTTAATTTATGCAAATCTTATCGGGTGAAAAATGCTTTGGTTAATTTCGGATCTGGTTCCGAAATGAACCAAAGCATTTTTCAACTCCTAGACCTCTAATAAGAACCCCTTTATTGCACTAATGCTTTTAATCCAATATCTCAAAGCATGTTGACAAAATTCCATATTTAGCAATTATTGCAAAAGGTTCAATTTAAGAGATTACGTTGTTAATGTGGATGTGATAAAGACTGATTTTATTTCCACTCAAACAAAGACATTCAGAAAAGTTGGTAATTTAACTGCAACGAGCAAGAATAAACAAAGTAAATACAGTCTCATATCAAAATGTCTACTGTAACCATGTTTTAAACATGTAAAATATATTTTAAAAGCTTAAATAAAATAGACCACTGTATCATTGTAATAAATCAATCAAGCATGAGCCATAGTTATGTGTCATGCAATAACAACTCACTGCACAAAGCACACATACAGTATCACATGGCCACCTCAGCACAATATTTGCACCTTTCTGTAATGTACACTACACACAACCACCCACTTCTCATCTGGGCTGAATGCCAGAGAGCATTCTGCCAAGTCTGTCCCTTCAGCTGACCTGCCTCAAAACTGATAATGAAAACATTTCTTTGCACCGAGATTAGCATAACTGCATGTTTTACAAAACAAAAGCCAAGCTTAGTGTCAGTAGATAAATAGCCCCTTCCAGTGACTAAAAGAGGCGGGCTGGTTGTGGGAAGTCTGAGCTGTAGTCAGCTAAGGACTGACCCTTGAACTGCTGAGCTGAGAATTTGTGGGCTCTCTGGGTGATTTTGCTTCTCCACTGCAGCAGGAAATTTACAGCCCTGTCCGCCATAAAGCGCCCGGGGCCAAAGTCGGGATTAGACTGCAAACAGCACCCGAGCACATGGATCACCATAAATCTAGACTGATTGAATGCAAATTGGAAAAGTACACTACACATGTCAGAATACATCATGAGAATAAAACATGGAAAACAAATGCTCAGTATTATAGACACACAGTAAGCACCACCCATTTTCTAAATACAAAGGTCTTAAGTGCACGTCTGTGTTTCTGTGTGCACACAAGAGGATGTGCGTACGCATGTGTGAGCAGAGGAATTTATGGGCCAGTGCCACACACTAGCACACGTTTACATTATAAATCTCAATTACATAGCATTATTTGTTTACCAGCCTGTTCAGATGGAATTCTCATATGGTGCCCTGCAGAGGAGGTCATAAATTCTTAATAAACTGCAGTGCAGACCTTTGTACGGCACTGACCTAAATCCTGCAGCTCATCTCTGCACTACACTCATTTCTTTAAACTTTAATAAGGCTCTATTACGCATATTTATCTGAGGTTTTTTGCAACCTTCCTAAAACTAGACCACATGTACTCCTGAGCAGAACAAAAATATGCCACATCCAACAACCTCTCCTGTCCATATTGTAGGGACTCAAGGAGGAATGTGTGATCAGCCAGCCAGGCACCATCTGCTGATGTGGTTCATAATAAAGGTAAGCCTCATAGCACGCCATCGCGTCGCACCCCCCCCCACCCCCTCAGTAAGGAGCATATAGGCAGAGGGATTACTATGCCTTGGTTAATGAGCAGCCCCTAGCAATGACTTCGCTCTCCTTACCGTCTTCTGGCAGTACCGTATGTGGATCCAGGTTGTGATTCACAGCCGATACTGCTGGAGTAGGCAGACCATCTCAACATGCTGTGTGTTTGCAGAAACTGAGCCTCTGGCATATCCTGCTTTGTTACAGATATGCCTCTAAATATAAACTACCAAGGTAAACAAGTCAAATTAAATAATAAAAACTGGCACCTGGAAATTATGCTGCTAATTAAAGGCGAATCATTCTTAATAGATTCAGCTCTCAGAAGGGACTTTCCGTTCACACAAGCGCACGCACACACCCTTTCCTGTGGTCTGTCCTCCAGCTCATGTCCAGCCCTGGGAGCTTTGGCATTAGGTTGTGGACCGTTAGGAGTGTGTCATGGCCTGGTAGATGCTGCAGGATGATAAGAGCAGCTGAATAGGTTTAGAGGCTGGACCTGTGTTTCCAACAGCCGAAGCTCTTCATTTATTCATATTTTGTTTATTTTAGTTTTTTTTTTAAAGAGAGTCAGCGGTGGAGAAACACGCATTTATGTACAGAGAGACAAATATGATAAAGAAAAAAGTTATTAAGTATATCGGTAGACAGAACTACAGCCTGCCGCATAACCAAAAGGCAAACACCGCGCTAGGGCTATGTGATATGACCAACATTTCATACCCTGATATAGGTATTTTTTTATCCTGACAACGATACATATCACAATATAGCACATTCTGTAAACTTAATGAATACATTTCTGGTCGTCCAATGATCCCCCCCTCCCCCCCAACGCCATATCTCTCTCTCTCCCTGGCTTGTGCACATTGCGTGTATAGTGGAGAGGGGCAACACCGCCCTCTCGTTTTGTTTACTTTGCAGCAGTAGCACAGATGCACCGTGCAAAATATACAACTTGTAGGCTGGCAGGTTAAACATAAATCTATTATAAGACTCTGTATGAATCTGCTTCGTCAATTTTCCTCTAATCACGAGCCGTGCTACTCCGTGCTCTCTGCTCCACTGCGGGCAGGGCTCACTCACATAGGATAGTCATATCGCACAGCCCTAACCCGCTAAAGTGCCAAACTCCGCAGTTCCTTGAATGGTCCCTTAAGCCTGGCTCCAAAAGCAATTCAATCCCCATAGACCCCCATGTAAAAATTAGATCTTCAATTTTGGGATTCAAATATTCTATTTATTGATGTATGTATTATCTTTTTTCATGAGCAATTTCATACAATTCTAGTAATTTGTTTTCTATTTTATTGTATTTTACTGCATATATTGTATTTTAAAGGATATATTGTCTTTAGTTTTTGACTATTTCGAATGGTAGACTACGTACTGTTATCAGTGGATACATGTCTTCATAGGAGAGTAGCTGCCGGAAATTTAAAGGAATTGTAGAGTCGTGTGCCCAAGCCCGCAAACTGTTCTGACTGCTCACTGCTAACAGGCTATGAGTTTTGTATTCTCGTGTCAGTGTCCCCCCTCTTGCCCCCACTGAAGATTTTTTCCATCTGCAATAAATTACTATTGAAGTTTCAAAGCTCAAAAATTGTATTCGTTCCATCCCTAGTTAACAGGTCAGAAATAAACATGTTTACAGCCTTGTACCAGTGTTAATTTCATTAAAGACAATTATGACAAAAATTAGCACGCTCATTCGCCACAACAGGAAGTAAATAGGGAAAGACCTAAAATAATTGTTGTTTATTATTTTATCTGATAAAAATATGCTTTGTGAGTGGAATTTTTTTGATCTACCAACCACATTGGCCAGTGACTTAAAATGTTAATTTCAGACAATGCATGCAGGGCTGCATTAAAACTATATAAATGACTAAAATTAAGAGATGTGTTCTGAATTGATTTTATTGCAGTTTGCACATTCAGGAGTTATTTGTGTCAGATTAACTATGATTTACTAAGAAATAGAACAATAATTGAGACTTTGTTATCATCTTATTGCAGTGGCCAAAACTGTCTTCTGGGTAAATATGATTAATTGTGCAACTCTTTATGCTTATGCACAAACATGCACAGTAGTCCATCTGTTTTCTTTGGGGAATGATTTAGTCGTTAGTGTGAATACGGAGCCACACACATGAGCTGAAGTAAATACATATAAAATTCAGTAAACTCGCCAGATCAGCTCAGTCGTTCAGATACAATTCAATCAGCACAGATAAGAGTAGTATTCGGTTATAGGTAGGGGTGGGATGATATGTTGGCATTATCGCAATAAAAAAAAAACTGCCGATAATCACATCGTGGTGAAGTGACAAAAGTCCAATTGAATTGATTTACTAACTTATTTATTAGCCTGCATGTTTCCAGTTAATCGCCACTATGGCTGAAGGCTCAGCTTGCCCATTGTTTTCCCCACATAAAAAATATCTGTTGAAATACTGGCTTCAAAACTAAATTAATCAAAGATAAGCAAGTGTGCCATGATACAATATAAATGTTAAGAAAATGTAAGATGGTGATTCCAGTGTTTTAGTGTCATTTTAAAATAATTGTGATAATATTGCTTATTATTTTGGCCAGGATAATTGTGATATACACGTTTCAGAATCTAAAAGGCATCTTGAATAAAATATCAAAATACTGATGCAGCTCATGTCAGATTATGAGCCTGAGATTTCCTTTGAAAGTTCACTGCAGATGTTTCCAGTATGTGGAGCTAATTATAATCTATGGTCCACCAGCAAAGCTGTAGTAAAATGCTGTAAAGGGTCGGAGTGTCGGAAATACATACACTTCCAAAGGCTACAAACGGCTAATACGGGGCTGGGGGAATTTGTGCTTCGATAGCTCACACACCCTAGATCAGACATCATATTCGTTGGGCTAGCCTCATGCAAAACAATTTTTACATTGCGGTAATGGCTGTTGCTTGCCACGGTCTGCAGTTGGGTTAGCAACACTGCGGTATTGCAATATTGCGACAGCCCTGCCTATGTGGTCATATATCAGATATGATTTATTAACTTACATCGTTTCATATGGATATAAATCTATATTGTAATATATGAGAACAAATGCAGTATGTATAATGTCCAATATCATATTTAATTCAAATTTGGGTTTGCTGAAAATTCCTAAGCTATATTCTAGCCTAGTTCTTCCATGTCTATATGAACGTCCACATTAAATATGAGGACATAGTTAGGCTACAGTATAATTTCTAAAATTAATGATTTAGAAAACAAATCTATATGTGACCATATCACATTTGAGGAAATATTTTATGGATGATATTGTATAATGGGTATAACATGATCACACACTAATCATGTCTACAGATCTGTTATACACCATGTTTTCCTTAAAGAGAATTTCAACTGTGCCGCCAAACAGTTGGCTGTTTATACATGTTAAAACTCACATGTGCTCCTTGGAGGAAACTATATGAATAGAGCCCTGCTTTGCCACACTGTTCTTCATAGATCTAGCCTCTCAATGTGCACAAAATTGCTGCATTTAACTTTAAAATCTTAAAAAATGTATACCGAGAAAGCATGACCCCGGACCCCTCTAGAAGGTCCGAGGTCACCCACCAAAGGACCATTTTCAGCCAGGAAAAACCCTGTGTATATCTGAATCAAAACTCTCATGGCAAACATCTGAAGCCTGTTTTCTTGCTATCCCACATATTTGTATTCTTCAATACAAGAAATTCACAGCCGCCAGATCTCCCAACCACAGAAGAGCAAAGCCTTCACAGTGAAAGATCATCTCAACCTCAAGCTGACAACTGTGTCTTTCTTCTAACATCACAGATACGCTCTTCAATGACACAGCAACACAAGGTATACATTTTGTATAAAAAGAGCCAGTGAACCTCTATCCTATCTAAGAGGTGGCATATCAATAATTGGCTGGATAAAAATAAACAAGTTAACTGAATGCGTGTTTACCTATGTCAAGAAGCATAGTTTGTGGAGTAAGGACAGAAACGGTTGCGTGCAATGGGAAACCTGTAAGCTATTGAACGTAGAATTTCAGTATTCATCAAAAGCTATCTTAAAAAAAAAACACAAGACATTGTATATCAGAAAGCCAAAAACCCAGAACCTCCTCCCCGCATTCTGGAGCCTTTGGTCTGCCATTGCAAAGCGCGGTGGACAAACCTGTTTTAGCTGTGTGCGCAATTTTATGTGATTGACAGGCCAGGTAGATTTGATGGACCAATCGAAGAAAAGAGGTCATGATTGCACAGAAATCTTCGGATAGCTGGCTAAATCTAATCGCTTTATACGGAGGCGGGGGCTATCAACCAGAGCAGATTTTTTTAGGGCATTTCACTCACTGATAGCTGACAGATGTCTGACATTTCTAACACATTACACTAAAGTTATAGCTCTAAAATCCTACCTACAACACCTTTAAAAATGGGGATGAGAGAGTGAGGCCGTGTTTTATATTTTTTGACCAGCACCATCACATTTTTTGGTCATGCAGATAAGCATAAAGAAATATGGCACTCTGAATATCACTCTAGTGGCCAGTTTATATAAAAATATGACAAAGTGAGTTCACTGAGCCCATTGTTGAGCCTAGTTTCAGTAGATTCCGGATAAGCAATCCAGGGCATAATATAATGTTTTTTGTAGCCAACATGCGGACATAAGTCTCATTTTCAGCCAATAAAGTATCTTAGGTCCACAAATATACTGCTGTTATCTTTCCATATTACATATTTGTGGTTATCACACTTTTTACAGCTTATACCAAGTCTAGTGTCTTGTTCACAGACCGTTATTCATTTTATACTGGACATTTCACAGTGCAGTGTGTGCAAATA
>JAODOY010055483.1:7527-18040 GCA_025399855.1 Forbesichthys papilliferus | reverse complement strand
GTGAAACCGGCCCTGCACAGCACAGGCGAACACTGAATTCACCGGCTGTAAATTGACGTTAACTATCAAGATGTGAGATTCGCTGGCGCTCACGCGGCCGAAATTAAGTTTTTCAGTAATTGAGCTGGAGGTAACGTTATTAGGTGACACATTTAAAAACTGCACATCTGAGTCTCCGTAAAAGGCAACGATGACGTTCAGTGACTGAATGAGATTTGCTCCATTGTCTCGTGAAACAAACTATTTTGGTTTTATTAATTCCCATGTCATTTCAAGCATGTGAAGCGTAGTGCACTCTACGCATCATAATAGTAGGGTGTTTACCAAAATGACCAGCAGTCTATTTATTCAGTAGCCAGTAGCCTAGTCTTACGGGACAGTGAATTGTATTTCTGCCGAGTGCATTGTCAAGCAGCCTACGGTAGGACATCATTTCAGGCTAGGCTCCTACTTTGACCTGGTAACATTTAACTTAGAGAGAACATCGTTTCCCTCACTGCTATTCCCGCAATTCACTTGCAATTGTTCTCTCTCCTCTTTTCGTGTCCATGAAAGTTACGCCTCCTCTGATTGATCGATACACATTGTAAACTTGACCTGGGCAATGCAGTGAGTGGGAGACGAGGCCCAAGCGTAATTGCGGGGGCCTACGCAGCTTACATAGTGAGCGTGTATAGGGCCAACCGGCACTGAGCATTGGCCTATATCATATTTTCCACATGAAATGGGAGGGGCAAATACACTTGTTCTAAATATTGAAGGGGACACATCCCCCCTGAAATCTACGCCTATGATAACTATACAGTAGTTCTACGGTTCAACATCCCCATAATAATGCTGAATCACCCTTTCTTCACCAGGATTGTGTACATTGTGCAGTTCTTGGGAAAGGTGAACGTTGGAATGGTAGATACCTTTTTTTTGTGCGCTACATTTGGACATGGCTTCATTTGTAGGCTATTTGGCAGATTGACATACTTACCTACAACGGTTCCGTTGGTGTTTTTTATAGTTTGGGGGCAAAGAGGTATTGCAGTATGCCATTCCACAAGTGTTAAAGAAGAACCTACCCATCAAGGTAGGTAGCGGCAGAGCCATAAAAATTACACAGTTACACCAACGGAAGTTCGAAATTGTCAACGGAAACATGCATGGTTCATGGAGAGGCTAAACCTATGGCACAATAGTTCCCAAAAGTGTTAAATGGGCAGTTTGAATACATATACACAGATATATAACTTAATTTTTAGGTAATTGGTAGTATATAAATGCACTGATTTACATTTTAAATAAAATGTATAGGGTACTTTTACTATTTAGGCTAACTATTTTGAGGCTCCACGATGTGCCATTGCTGTGAAAAAACTTTTCATTGGAGTGAACGGAGATGACGTAACTGTTATTTCCATGGCTCTGGGTAGCGGTAATCGTTTGAATATTTTCTAAATACGAGTCAAGTATAATCACCATGTACTGAATGAGTGCAATGTGTTATTCATCCTGCAGGAGGTGCTATTAGATATGAAGGAAACGCATTTAATATGCACAGAAAAAGGCAGTCAGATGGTGAGTATTAAACGCTGGTGTTCCCAGACTATAAAGCAGGGCTATTCAACTCCGGTCCCAGAGGGCCACACCCTGCATGTTTTGGATCTCTCCCTGCTCAAACACACCTGATTTTAATAAACAGGTCGTTATCAGGCTTCTAACAACCTTGAATTAGTTGGAGCAGGGAGAGATCTAAAACACGCAGGGTGTGGCCTTTCAGGACCGGAGTTGAATAGCCAGACTCTAAAGGATGTACCACGTTTTCCAAAACGTTTCTGCCCATTAGACCCAAAATAAAACCCTCTGCTGTCACTTGATGTGATTGCAACATAAAATATAACCTTATTTTATAGTGATCAAATGTAGGCTAGTAGCAGAATACATACAACAAATGCATGTAGTAACAACTATGGCTATAATATGCAATTTCTAATAATTTTTCTAATGTTATTTGATCTGAAAATCATCTTGTGACCACCCCACTCCCCAGGAATCACAGCCCTCATTTTGGGAAACGCTGGCAGAGAATGTTTTATCATGGCAGATATACCTGCCTGGTATTTATGGCCAGTGCTTAAGTCCCTCAAATTATATTCCTCCACTTCTGACTTTATCAGGAGCTTTTGAAGCATCACTACCCAGAGATCTCCTGTGTGGGCAGATATGGGCAACCGGACTGTACCATATTTGCATTCTGTTTAGCGTAAGTATTTAAGGTAGTAAACATTTAGCTATTGTATAGGCCTAGCAAACATGACATACTAGGTTATCAATATTGAAAGAAATTATTTCAACATTTGCAATTTGTAATTATTTTAATTTACAGTAATACAATGCTGTAAATCCTTCATCAGTCACCTTCATGGGGACTTGGTAGCAATGATGCAATCCCCAAGCCAATATAGGCCCAGGATCGTCATTGGCTAGAGCCAGGTGTCACCTAAGCATTTGATTGGTTGTTTTTACAGAGACTCCCCAGAAACACCTCAGTCAACGGGCTTCTGCTGTGTGGCATTGAAAGCAGGCTCTGTTCAAGAGTGCGATGAGATCGTTTGCCAAATAGGTAATACAGCAGCTTTGCGTTAATAATTACTCTAAACAGGATTAACCAGTTCTCTTCCCCCTCACAGCAACCGGTTTTAAACATACTGAGTGGTTTGTATGATTACAACAATCTTCAGCCATGAGCATGGAGTCTGAGCTGCTGTACAGAATTAAACTGCTACACACACCTGAGCTTTGTTTGTGACATCATTGTCTACACCAGGGGTAGGGAACCCTGGTCCTGGAGAGGTGCAGCCCTGCATGCTTTAGATGTCTCCCTGCTCCAACACACCTGATTCTAATGAACAAAGTTAGAAGTGTGTGTTAGAAGCCTGATAACAACTCATTCATTAGAATCAGGTGTGTAGGAGCAGGGAGACATCTAAAACATGCAGGGCTGCGACTCTCCAGGACCAGCGTTCCCATTCCCCTGGTCTACACCATCCTCCACCCAAAAAAAAAAAAAAAAGCTCACCCTCAACATTTGACCGTGTACTTAACAAGGGCCAACTATACAATTAAAGTATAGATTGAATCAATACTTTACTCATCAAACTGCAGCTCTTACCATACACAGGAATGGACATATCTTAGTCCAGTGTAGTTGACAGTAACATTCAGGAGCAGTTAGTATACAAGACTCAATCACAGCAGACATTGTACTCTCAAAGACCTTTAATAGAAAGACACGTGACACCACTTCATAAATAGTATTAAATGTAGCTGCCAAGTTTTATGTTGGAAAAATAACATGTAAAAAGCAGTCCAGAAAAATACACGGGGTCCACCATGTTTCTTGCTTTTGTGTACAGAGGTGTGTGTAGCCACAACAGAACACTGCTGTGCAAGACATGCTGGCATACTGTAGAAGAGGCTGTGGGGAAGATGTGATGAATTCAACCATCTTTGCCACTAGGAAAATCTCCAACCTCATCTGAAGCCTTCTATACGTTCTTGAGAGAATGCAGAGCCTGCATCATAGTTAATGTCTTCTCTGTAGTTTTTAAGTAAAATAGCTCACTAAAAAGGAGCCATGTATACATTTCAATACTACACGCTTAATTTTAATTCAGGTCTGGAATGACTGATGTTTTATAAAATACAAAAAAAAAAAAATTAAGAAACTTATTTAAAAAAAGACCACAAGAAATAATGTCCACAAAATGGTTAAAGTATGATAAATAGGATAGTCTGTCTTAGCTAGACAGTTAAGCCCTCTCGCCCCTTATCCTGCGGGCCAGCTGGATGTCCTTGGGCATGATGGTGACACGCTTGGCATGGATGGCACACAGGTTGGTGTCCTCAAACAGACCCACCAGGTATGCTTCACTGGCCTCCTGTTGGGACGAACAGGACATTGTTGTGGTTTACAACACTACACATGGGTTTACAATTGAACAGCTATAATAAGTAATAAAATACATTTAGCAGAACACTAGAAAAGCATCTTTATATGAACTGCAGTATAAACGAATGGAGTCATAAGCTTAAGAGGGTGACAATGATGGGGTTGTAGATATGGAGGATGTCAAAGCTATGTTATAATATAGGAAATGGAATGACAATTAAACCATAACTAAATCTTATCTTAATTACCTGGAGAGCACCGATGGCAGCACTCTGGAAGCGCAGATCAGTCTTGAAATCCTGGGCGATTTCTCGCACTAGTCGCTGGAACGGCAGTTTGCGGATCAGCAATTCTGTAGACTTCTGGTAACGACGGATTTCTCTCAGAGCCACAGTTCCCGGCCTGATTGTAAAGTGTGACATTCATCATGGCGTTATTGCCAACCATTTACAGGTATTACACTTTTTTTGTTCGTTTTAGACGCACATTCGGTTTATTCAACATACCTGTAGCGATGGGGCTTTTTGACTCCCCCTGTGGAAGGCGCGCTTTTGCGGGCAGCTTTTGTGGCAAGCTGCTTCCTAGGCGCCTTTCCTCCGGTGGATTTACGGGCAGTCTGCTTGGTACGGGCCATTTTTCACTGTAATAAACAAAAGTAAAGTAGATTTGAACAGACGTCAAGCTACATCATTTTTAGAAGTGAAACGACGCGCTAAGCTAACACATTAGCCACAACTGCAAAATAAACGCGCAAAAGTAACCATAAACAGCCACTAGGAGGCGTATGAATGGTGTTGCGCCGATATTGTTGACGCTGAGATAAAGGCCATCCCTTTGCATTACCCTGACAGAACAGTTAGACATGATACTTTGGTGGGGATACAATTTCAGCACAACACAGTCTTCACCATATAGCTACGGTCTCCCGATACACCAGTCCTCAATATAATTCCCTAAATACAATTATTGTTCAAAGATAAGCCATACGATATAGATTACCGATAATACTCTACAAACCAACAGACAACAAACGAGTAATAAGCGGGTGTGATCGTTGTAAAACGAAGATTAAACAGCAGTGTTTGTACAGAAGTATTCGACATATGCTGATTACGTAGTGTGCAGTACGGACTGCTGCCAATACGGGTTTTTCCAGCTTCGCCATTTATAAACGCTCTTCCCACAAGCGACATTATCGTGGATCAGCTTTACAAACTATCTGAACACAAAGGCGGCTGTAAAGGAACAATTGATCACGCTCATTCGATATAGACACGTCAACAACCGGGCTAAATGCGTCCATTTGTATTATTTTAAGGTCGTTCAAACACATTCAGTCGTCGTTAAGGTTACGATTAGCCATTGTTCCATTATTAAACTCGCCTGGATTAGTCAAAATATATATCGAATCGAAACAGGCGCCAATTACAAAAAAAACTATAAACTGCCAGTTTCCCGTAGTTATTTAACCCAGATGTTGGCAAAATACTTAAAAAATGTATTTATAAACAAAACACCGTACCTTAAAGCTTACTTAAAACAACCTCTTCTGATAACGTAAGAACGACTTCTGCACTCAGCGTCTGTGTTGGGATGGGGGTTGGGAGCTTCTATTAATACCTGCCGTGACGTAGGGCATGTGGGACAGTTAACTCTCATTGGCTGCTGTCTGTCACTGTTAATCTTATTGGCCAATGGCCATGTACTTTGCTGTAATACATATTATAATAAATAATACAAATATATGATTAATTATACACTTTATTTACAAGCACATTTCGTACAAAATACTGGAGTGTGTCCCATCTATTAATGATTGATTCTGATTTGTGCTTTGAATGTTTCAATGTTAATGAGTCTAGAAAATAGTATACAATTAATGTGGTAATGAAATGTAACATTCATATATGATATAAAATCAGCAGAAACCGCTTTTTTTGACAATATTATGTTATTAAACAGTTCTCCCGGTCCGCAAGCACAAAGAACTTCATGTCCCACAGTTCCTCGTAAACGCCGATCTTCTACTTCCGCTGTCTTGCGCAGGCGCAAAACATTGTAGAATGCGGATTTCGAAGCTAAAAAAAAAGCTACACACTAAGCTAAAAACAAGGTTCTTTTCGATTCGCGTACAACGGGGAAATGTCTAAAACGCAAACACAGCCGCCATCATCCTCGGGGGCTTCGAATACTGTGGGACCGTCCTCCTCTTCTTCATCATCTTCGCCAGCGGGGGGCTCGACGTCTCCCGCTAACGTGCTGAACGTACAGCCCGAGAAACCTCAACATTATACGTACGTAGCTAGCTAGCGTAGCAATATTAGCTCTCTAAAGAAGTGTACACAGCAACTCGTTTAAACGCAGGCTTGGGACTATTTACCATATTAAAACATTACACATATTACTGTTAAACCTGGAGGAATAAGGTAATTAAGCGGGAGAGATGCAACCCTCCTAATAGACTATAGTGGAATCTAATCAGTATAGTATTATAGTATAGTATAGCAAAACACGTCTGTTCTAGTTCTCAAACTTTACTGTTATATACCAACATAAAAACTCAGGGACATTTACATAAGGACATATAGCTCATACGTAATCTCAATAAATGGTAATAAACGAATATCCAGTAGATTTTATTTACACTGCTGCAACGATGTTAGACAAACAAAGGCAGGAGCATAGCAAGTATTTCAAACTAGAACCCTCCCTCCCGCTCTCCCCCCCTCTCTCCCCCCTCTCTCTCTCTCCCTTTCACTTTCTCCAGGTATCTAAAGGAGTTCAGAACGGAGCAATGTCCCTTGTTTGTGCAGCATAAATGTACACAGCATCGTCCCTTTGCCTGTTTCAACTGGCACTTCCTGAACCAGCGGCGCCGTAGACCCATCCGCAGACGGGACGGTACCTTCAACTACAGCCCAGATGTCTACTGTACCAAGTACGATGAGGGCGCAGGCACCTGTCCCGATGGAGATGAGTGAGTCTACCAGAGATTCCTTTCATAGACACTATAAAATGTTGTGTACATGTCACGACGTTCACTTTATGTTTGTGATGGGATGTTTTGAAGCCAGCAGTTTAAATGTGTCCAAACCAGGAGTTTGGATTTGCTTGTTAACATGCTCCCTTGTGATTGGTTTCCATATGCTCTTTTGTAAGGCTGTGTAACATCTTAATAGAGCAATCATTTACACAAACTCTCCGTCTCCCTGTTAAACGTGTTAGAAAATATAGCTGCTGTTTTTATTTGTGCAAAAATATTGAACTGAACAATTGATTTATTTTGGGTAACTTTCCTAGACATTTATTGAGCTCTAGGCTTTTGTTGAATTTATTTATTATTTATTGAATCTAAAATCAACCGCATAAGCCTTAACACCAAGACTTATAGTTCTATGAGCTTAACGGGACCGCTTGGGTTTACTACACTTTCACATAATAACCAAGGACACCTTTGTAAATAACCAGTTTGTTTTCACTATTGTGTTTTTAACTGCACTCTTTTCAGATAGGTTAATATGTATGGAGATAGTCGTAAGAGACACACCCGTAACTACGTTAAGCACCCTGAAATGATAGGCTCACATGCAAACTATTCACTGTAGATTAGCATTTGACGACCACTATTGTAATACTGCTGTACTGCAATGGGACAGAAATGTGTCTATCCATTGTTGATTGGACGACAGCCACCTACCATTTTTAAATTCAAAAGGTATCTTATGAAACAAGGTGTAAGCGCAAATGCCCCTGGAACTTGCTAAAGGCTATTTGGACAACGACTATTGGCTTTCTATTTTGCCTGAGCTATTATAGTAGCTGCAGGAAATTCAGATACTCTTAAAGTTAAATCAACTTTTAAATGATGAAAACGAATTTACTAAAACATATACATTTTGATCATGGATGTACAAAATAGTAATTATTTATTCTGATTTACTTTTTGTGTTACTTGTTCTTTTTATTTATTTATTTATTTATTTAAAAAATATTTTTACACTCACTGTTTTGCAGGTCTGTTGAAGATGCCTTTTTCTTCATTTATATTTTTATAAGTTGTACACTTCTAGTTATTGCAAACATCCATTAAATATGTTGTTTTAGGTTTACTATTTAGAGATGGTTTACTATTCTACCTATTGTTTGGCACCCCCACAAAGATGTCAGACTGTTAATTTATATAAAAATAATGTTACGCTTACGGTTATTTGACCGTCAATTAAAAATGTCCGTTCCTGCATTTATTTACAAAAATAATTGTTGTTGTTTACACATCCTGTTGTTTGGCACAAGATGTCCGTTCCTGCATCGGACAGCGGGGGACACAGAGCGGCGGTACCACCTCCGCTACTACAAGACGGGCTCCTGCATCCACGAGACGGATGCCAAAGGCCACTGCAGCAAGAACGGCTCTCACTGTGCCTTCGCACACGGCTCCCATGACCTGCGCTGCCCTGTGTACGACATCAGGTGTGTGCATGCGTGTACGACATCAGGTGTGTGCATGCGTGTACGACATCAGGTGTGTGCATGCGTGTGTACGACATCAGGTGTGTGTGTGTTGTGTGCGTGTGTTTGTGTGTACGACATCAGGTGTGTGTGCGCGTGTGTACGACATCAGGTGTGTGTTTGTGTGCGTGTGTACGACATCAGGTGTGTGTTTGTGTGCGTGTGTACGACATCAGGTGTGTGTGCGTGTACGACATCAGGTTTGTGTGTGTGTGTATAAAGCTCTTGAAAAAATTCAGTAATAACGTGTATTTTAAAAAAAAAAATGTATTTATATAATGTATTTTATTTTTGTTATATTTTTACATTTACAGTATATTTATACTATTAAATAAAAAAATATATAAAATATTTTTTTTCAAGAGCTGCATATATAAATATCAATTTGGTTTTAAAATGGGGCTGCTGTTTTGCTTTTGTGACTGTTTGTGCATTGCTCAGGGGTCAAGGGTTACAATGTAATGGGTCTAGGTGTGTATACTGTTAAGGCCCAGCCCAGGTATACTTTCCGTGTCCGCGGACTGTGCGCATTACGTAAATATCGGCGCGCGTACAATCCGCACACCTCCAAAATGTTGACTGCACATGTGTGAAAGGCTGAAGCCCACTACAGACGGCAAAATATGACCTACTAAGCTCACAAATTAGTCTTCTAGGCATATGAAAAAACCAGCACCTGCGAATATCTTCGTCACGCCAATATGGTTCAGGGGGAACAACGATATGTGCACAAAAATAATCGCTAATTAAAAAAAGGCAAGTTTTTTTTTTTTGTATACAGAAATAGCCGGCGCATCCGCGCGAATAATGCTTGGACAAGCCTGAGCGCTCGTCCGTGTTGCACGTCTCGCAGTTGGTAGTATGTCGGGGCCTTTACACTGTCATTGTTCCTCCAGGGAGGTGCAGGTGATGGAGTCTCAGGGAGGCCCCGGGGCCTCAGATGGGGGTCCGGGGGGAGGGGACGGTCAGTCCGGACAGGCTGCCAGCACTGCCCTCATAGAGAAGATCCTCAGCGAAGAGCCACAGTGGCAAGGTGTGTGTGTGCACGTGTTCGTGTGCTTGCATGTGTGACATCAACTGTTATGGCACACTCTGGGATTTGTGCATTTTGGATAAGAAAACATTGTTGTTTGAGTTTTAAACTCTAAAAATACATTGTGGGTTTTATTTTTTATTTATTTAATGAAATTAAATGAATTAATTAATTTAACCTCAATTTGTTAAAATATTTAAATTGCAGATTGTAAATCGACAGCATAATCTGTTTGTTAGTGGAATATTAAAGAAATCAGGAATACACTTCAGGACATTTGAAAAGCTTCACTTGATTTCTCCTTATTTACGTCAAGTTTATTTTCTTTCGGCGTGTCCGTTCCTCCTCCTGCAGATAACACGTACGTGCTGTCGCACTACAAGACAGAGCTCTGCAAGAAGCCCCCTCGCCTGTGTCGTCAAGGTTACGCATGTCCGTACTACCACAACAGTAAAGACAGGCGCCGCAGTCCGCACAAACACAAATACAGGTGCGGCCGGACCGTCCAGATATTTGATACTACCTGGTGATGTTGTCAAGTGATAAATAAATAAATAAATAAATAATATCATTTTGCAAGAGTTCTTGAGAATGAGGTTATCTTTCTTATATTTAAAATGTTGCACATCGTATTTAAAGTATTTTCCCATTTCCAAACAGGGCGTTGCCGTGCCCGGCGGTGAAGCACAGCGAGGAATGGGGGGACCCCAGCAAGTGTGAGGGTGCAGAGGGCTGCCAGTACTGCCACACACGCACAGAGCAGCAGTTCCACCCGGAGGTAACCACAGAGATGTTGACTACACGCAGAGATAACGCAATGCGTCCCTATGGAGATGGGAATGCGTCTCTATGGAGATGGTAATGCATCCCTATGGAGATGGTAATGCGTCTCTATGGAGATGGTAATGCGTCTCTATGGGAGCAGAGATGGTAATGCATCTCTATGGGAACGGGGATGGTAATGCATCTCTATGGGAACGGGGATGGTAATGCATCTCTATGGGAACGGGGATGGTAATGCATCTCTATGG
>JAODOY010055472.1:0-18040 GCA_025399855.1 Forbesichthys papilliferus | reverse complement strand
CTTTTGGTTTCGGGATTACTAAGCGCGTTCGCAGCTCATTGCTGCCTCTCATAGTCCATTGACGGCACTATTTTTTTTAGATCGGAGCATAGTTATAGGTATATTTTTCAGAGTCGACGGTACATTTAGCAAATCGACGTATTTCGTCCCAGCACTAGTCAGGGTACAGGCTTTAGGAAGACTGGATCCTAAGGCCCCGTCCACCAAAGCGTTTATATCTGAAAACGGCGGTCGCTCTGCTGAAAAGACTGGTTAGTTTTTTCAGCTGATACGCTTTGGTTGCTATGATACAGAATATCCGTGGGAATTCATATGTTGCAATTAGACAGGCTAGTTTGTGTTTTCTATTATTCTTTACTTAATTGTTCGTGTTAGTATTGCTGTGGTAGTCCGGGGACATCATCTCACTATCAAATTTTCCATTGTTGATGTTGTTGTGTGCAAGAAGTAGTAGGATGTGACGGTTTCTCAAGGTAGTGTGTGTCCCGACCCTTCACCGCTGCGATTGGACGGCCGGGAAAACAGTGACAGTGATGGGCGGCGTTTCACCCAAAGTTGCAATATTTTCAACTTGAAAAAATGCTCATATAGTAAACGCTTAGCGCCTGGCACTCGGCGTGGAAAAAAACTTGCCGCTCCCATTGGAATCAAATGAAAAACAATGCTGGCACGAGAAAAGAAAGCTTTGGTGGACTCAGGGCTTTAAACCATTTCAACTTTACTATAACCTTTGATGTTTCTACAACGAGACATCAAAAATCCAGGTTTCAGTATGTGTACTTGAAAAGAAATGCATTTCAAAAAGGAGTGTACACTATATCAGCACTTTGATAACAACAGTAAACCCAATCTACTTGTGTTCCTGTCATCACAATGTCACTATTGGCAGACTGGCAGCTTCCTGATATTTGAGTGTTTAGTCTCTCCATGAAACCTGACTCATATTCTAAATGACAGCTTCCACAGAATGTGAAGTTGTTGACCAGTCAAACTTGACAGGCTCGGCTGACACATCTCCAGACTGCAGGGAACATAACAAGTAAATATCTGGTGACTCACTGGTCTGGAGGAGTCAGGGCTGCTATTAAACTTGCTATTAAAACACAAAGCACAGGCGTCAAGCACAAAGGCACATATGAGAAAATCACATTTAAGTCAGAGGAGAAAACCAAGTAACCTTACAGACATGACAAAAAAACGCATAGGAGAGGGACAATATTGATACTATTCTTAAGTATGCCTGCCTACATGATACCAACCTCTAAGCGTCCACTAATCCTGGTTTAAACATCAATGACCTACACTACTGAAGGAGCATGAAGCAGTTTTCTTTATTATTTTACAGAGGAACAGAGATATCCAGAGAACCACTGTGGTTTAACCTTGCATGAATCCACTCCTACAAATTACAGCTTCACTGACTGCAGTGGCAATACATTTAGCCATACTACAAAAACACAGACTCAACCAGCTCTATTTCAAAATACTCCCCTCAAATGGGTTATTTCTGTATGAGTGGAGCAACAGGGCAACATTCTGTTTGTTTTGACCTGGTTTGGTGGGCCTGGCGGAACGATGGCTGAATGACCACGGGCCCTGCGCCACGTTCTTAGCCTGGCTCGACTTTCCTGTGTTTACTTTGCTGCTGCTTTTAGAGGGACATATTTAGAGACAGAGCAGACCTGTTATTTAACTGGCGCTGGCCTGCGTAGGTTCCATGGGCCTGCGCGTGTCCTCCCACTAAGGCTAAACTGGGTCAAAACCAGAAGTGTGTGCTGCTGTGAGCGAGCTATGAGCCATGACCATGTGCTTTTGGAATAGCACGTTGACTAGAGGTATGAGAATTGTACTCTCCCATAGTAATGTAATCTATACAATGCATAAGGCATGAATATAACATGCCAGAGCTGACTGCAGTATTGAACACAAACTGACCCAGGTACTTTCTCACCTCTAAGGGTCAAAGGTGACTCCATGCTGCACAGAAACAGCATATAGCACGTATAAAAAGGCCTTTATAGGAAAATTGTCTCATTTGTTAAGTCACGTCTGAAACAAGCTAGGCAAAAAGGTATTTAGCCTATTAATAGTGTCTTCTCCCATGGTACAGTACACCGCAGATACAGTACAGTATAGCAGTCTGGTCAGCACTGTAATGTCTACACATACACTATATTATATGCCATATATTATAGGACCACCAGGGGTATATAGACAAATATTTCCACTGGTCACACAGGCCATCATGCCAGTACATCTTGTGGCCAAAATCAATCATTAGTGTCCAGAGGTTTGAGCCTTCATTGTTGACCAACAGTGCAACATCTCTCATGCTGGAAGTGCATGGAAAATAGTTGATATGGCAGCTTGCAATATTAAACAAACACAATACAATCAAAGTGGCCTCTTGGGCAACTGGCTGTGCATTGTTAGTGGCCAAAACATAAACACATGTTGCCAAGGACACTGGGGACCCATCAATGTCTACCTCTGAGCATGGATAAAAAGACATGTCATGGCTACTTACTGTGTAAAGCTCATTTAAGACCTTCATTAAGTCCTCTTGCAACTGGAAGGTTATTTCCTTACTCTGAAAAATGAAACACAGAAGAAGTACATAAGCCACATGGTAAAGCCAGCATTACACTCCACCTGTATACTATATGGTTTGAAAGGTAGCTTAGTGTCCCTCTGGCTGCTCAATCAAATCATCAAATGCAGGTGTTCGTGTGCTAAACTCATTATCTTGCTCCATGCCATCTAAGACTCCCCTTCCCAAAATATGCTAATTCAATAAGCGATGCCACGGCACTGACTCAGTAACTCTAGCAGACATACACCCACTTAAAGGCCGTGGGAAACAACATCACAGTTCTAGGATGGATGGAGACAAGCTTTTACTATTAATTCTACAACTCTCACAGTTTCCTCATCCAGACCAGAGTATCAAATGTTTATGAGGTTATGAGGCATTTCTAACGATTTTCTGATGTGATCTATGCTGCAGCTGATGCCATGTGCTACCTGGATGATGTTACAAAGCTGGCCTTCACTCCAAGCCTTTCTCTAACTTAATTATTCACAGCCTAATCTCATTCCAGGAGCCGTTCCCAGCAAGAGGTTGCCAAAGGTTCAAAGCGAGTATGCCAGCACCTAACCGAGCTCCATCGTACCATTTATTGAAACGTTATTTCAACCAAAGTAATAATGTATTAGTCACAACAACTATGATTACATTATTCTTTACAAATATTTAATTACTATATGAAAAAGTGTCAATATGGGATACATGCTAACATGATTAGAGTGAACGCTATGGGTAGCTTTAACTGGTTATGAGCTAAGAGGGCAAAGAGACCATCGGCCTCCATTAAGTACAAATAAATATTCATTCAGATATTTCTCTATTTTAAATAAACCTTGTTTTTTTATTGAAATAGTACCTCTAACACAGACAATATGTTGTCTGTATTCAAGCATCTATCTCTTCAGTAAATGTTATTTTACAACCGAAGTTCCATATGCATGGTAACAATAGCCCTTCATTACATTCCTTCCAAAGAGCTCACTGATAGATGTGATTTCCTGACTTGAGGATAGAAAATGCTCACAAAACACAGGAAGATGTGTATTCCTGTGGGTGTGAGTTACAAGGAGGAGTCTCTTTTGAGGTCACAAACCTCACTGATCCAGGTGGATCTGGATAAATCCACTCAGCCACACAAACAGTGTAATCTGCAGTTAAGGCTCTAACATGATAGTGCTTGTTTGCTAAGTGATCTCAATTCACACAATTACAATTATTATTGCAGTACAAAAGAAGTACTGCAGGAATGTATCTGAACTGTATTAAAGCCCTGCATGCTTGTTCATTTTTATTTTAAATACGGGTTCTCTTTAAGTTTATTTAATTATACTTTTGTTTATTGCACTTGTTTATTGATATTACATAATACAGTATCTTCACTATTTCAGTGTCAATTTAATGAATGTAAATTCCAGTTTAAATATACCATTTCTATATAATTTAAATTAATTGTGTCAACACACTTACAATATTATACGAGATATCATTATTATTATTAATATTATTATTAGCATAGAATGGCATCTGGCAATGTAGAACGACAGCAGAGAGGATTACTGTTGCCATTACCAGTTGCCAGGTGGAAATTAAGACTGCTATAAAGAGTATCCTGGCAGAGGCTCACCACCTGGGCCATTCATTACAACACCTATTCACAGGTTAAACAGCCTGGAAGCCTGTATAACCACAGCTTTAGAATTGCCCTAACTGTCAAGGAGCACTCCTTTAGCTTTTTGTTTGCAAAGAAACAGATGATGGGATGTTTGTTTATTACCAAACAAACTTGTGGGGTATATAATGTAGTAAGTCTTCTTACTAATTCCCTTCAAATACTATATAGAACGTACAGGATGTGGATGTGTCCAAAAACACCATCAAAGTAACTCTGAATGAGCAACATCCTCTGGGAAAGGTGATTATCTACTAGTTCAGGGCAGAGAACCTACAGTAACCATTTTCTATTGGGAGATTGGGGTGTGACTCAGGGCTCAATGAAAAGCCTTTCCTGGGATAGCAGTGCGGGCAGGAGACCGATGATGGCAATATAAGACATGGTAAGCTATGATAAGAGAAGTTATTTCCTCTTTCATACCGTCTCAAAATGTGCACATACAAATGGACACATACTATCCACAGGTGGTCCTGGGACTCTAGAGCAATGGTACAGGATATCCCAAATTGTTCTCTCTAATTTTCACTCCTAACTGTTTCCAGTTGTCCTTTGAAAATACACACACATACTTTACTGACAAAGTTCATAACCAAGCAATTATATAATCCAGTTGCAATCAGTACCAGTAATTATATAAATCTACAAGACGTCCTCTGTCATTTAAAAGAATCACAACTGGGGGACTTCAATACTATCTAATTCATTAATAAGAATCTTATGAATGGGGTTTTCCTTTTGAAGCTCATAGCATCTGCAAAGAACCACATTAAATGCATGAAACAAGTTGAGAAGGGAACAACTAATCATTTTGGAAGGTTAGGGGTTTCATATTGACATTAATCCAACTATGAAGAAGACCTGAGCACCATCTAGACCCGAGCGCCTTTTCACTAGGCTACAGTACACACACACACACAGTGGGGATACAACACACAACTATGTGCACATGAAGTCCAGAATCATTCCCAGCAAGCTATGCTAATACTAAAGTGTTCACATAACATTGAAAATGTTTGACTCTCGGTCACTGTTGCAGATTAATGTGCTATGTTCGACCGCTAGCCACACACAATAAATAAGACACATGGTAAAAGTAACAAACAAGCATAAACTTGCTCCAAGTGTAAAATATCAATATTATTTCAGGAACTGAGGGGTATGACTGACAGGTCAACAACGAACCACTGGATAAATAAGCAAGGGGGGTAGAGAACAGTGAACCTCAAAGCAACAGTATGCAGAAGAATGAGTAGAGAGCAGTGCCAACCAATCAACACACAGTTGGGGCCAGAGAGGGATGCACTGTTACAACACTAAACAACGGAATATAATGTACGTTATTGTAAACAAAATACACAGAGGAATATATGCGGTATAACGGGGTATTAAATCGTATTAATGCATAGCCATTGCACCACGGTCATTAGTTCTTCAGCACAGCACAGCAGAAGAATTCAAGCAGTAAAACAATGGAGCTCGGAGGTCCTTTGCCGCTGTTGTACCTCCCAGCCCGAAACCTGAATACACACGAAAGTAAAAAAGCACAGGTCTTTGATGCGCTGGAATATGACAACAGCGCAGCTGCCTCCTTAAAGCAGCCACGGGTAGCCACGTAACAACATGGGCCCCTGTGTTGTTTGGTAACATCTTTGCTTACATCAAAGGCTCTGGGAAGCTATAATTACAAGGGTTGCTTTTAAATACAAGGACCCCCTGCCAGGTTCCTGCTTGTCTACAAAATGTCATACGAATTCACCGGTTGGTTGCGCAACAAGCAGTGAAAAAAACATTAAAGAAAATAAACTAAATGCAGGTAGAAAGTTATGTTGCCATCCCATGACTGGCCTGGAGTTAGTGGGTTTGTGGTAGTTCTAGTGTGGTGAATTTCCATAGGAATTCATCAGATATGATTACTACTTAAATGCAGAACACTTCAATATGAGAAACAAAAGTAGGGAGGGAAGGAAGGAAGGCTATTATGGGATGCGCTCAAGCAGAGTAAATGTGGTAGGTATTACCCTCTGAGAAGTCTTGCACTATCAAATATCCAAAGGAGTCTTTAACCGCTATCTAAGGAAATGAGTGCTGCTCATGTGCTTGTGTGTAAAGGGCGTGGATGAGTATTACAGACCACTCCACCATACAGTCAACCACCAAAAGATGGTTATCACTTAATATGTATGCAATATCAGTAGTGCAATGGAGGGAGGGACAGAAAGAAAGAAAAAATAAAGGAAGGGGAAAGAAATAAGACAGAATAAGAGAAAGAAATATAAAGAAGAAAAAGAAAGACGACACTCTACTGACACACAGCATCTACTTTGTAGCTGAGCAGCTTTGTAATTTGGGTCTGTGGTAAATCCACGTGACTCCTGTTGCATAGGAGCTCATAATCGGTTAGGGAGTTGTCTTTGTGGCGGAACAGGCTGTGGTGTGTTTGGTTTTGGTGAAATAGCCACAGACTGCAGATGTGAGGGTTAAACCATTCCATACCCATGATAAGAGTCATGGTGAGCAAAGTCCCTCTCTCCTCAACTCCACCACGGGCCTCATTGGTTCAAACACAGCCTCAATGTGGACTATAACTGGCTTAATATATCTCTGTCAAATGACTGGCTTGACTGAAGATGAATAGTTTATATAACATAAATGGACAAGCGACAGCAAAGGCACATTTGACCCCTGCTTTAGATCTGGATTAGATTAGTGGCACATTCCAGATTTAAATAAATCTGTTTATTATTTACTATACGTCAAACAGAAGAATAACCATCACAGATTATAAAAGGAGACTAAAAAGCACATATGATAAATATAATAAAGTATATAGATAATCAGATATAGCCAAATGTAATTAGTAGCAGTGTTATGCAGTGACTAGTTACTAGTTACTGTAATATTATTACTTTTTTCAGTAATTACTAATGTAGCACATAACCTTTTCCAAAAACGGTAATAATATTACAATTATTAATCTAAGTAATGCTGCATTACTACGATAGCAAGAACGAAATTTCCCCCTAGACTTCCATCTAATGAAGACGTGCCTTTATTATTTTGCTGGTCCTAGCAAACTTAGGTAGGCTAATTGAACCAACCTGTCCAATCATCTGGTTTGAGAGGCTACAATGTTTCACTTTGGCTGATTGTTGACTGCTAATGTTCATTGTTGTTCCAATAAAGAGGATTCAATTCTAAAGTGAGTTGACTACACAGGTTGTTAATTTTCAGAAGGGGCGAAACAAGGTAGTTATTGTGAAAGTAATATAGTAATGTAATGAGTAACATAACTAATTACTTTTAATACCCAGTAATAAGAAAATGAATATTATAACTTTTGAAGGAGTAATAAGTAAATAGTAACGTATTACTATTCCTGAGTGACTTGCCTGACACTGATTAGTAATAATGCCAACACTAACCTTCTTGAGGAGCCGCGTCGAGTCCTCGCTTATCTGCATGAACCTCATGATGACATTGTTGAGGTAGATGTCACTCAGGGTGGCATGGTCCTTGCTCTCCCGGCGCACCTGGTTCAGCAGCAGGTACCAGCAGTTGACTGGCGACAGAAGGTTCTGGTCTTTCCTAAAGGAATGTGGGGAACAAGTCACATTTCATCAGAGAACATCCAGATCAAGCTCAGATGGAACATTAAAGCTACCATGTAGAACTTGATCGTGCCATGTAGACCAAATAGGGAGCTTCTCGACAGTCATACTACACAAAGTTTTAAAAACTGGAACTTTAAATGGAAAGTAATTCAAGAATGAGCAATAGGTTGAAGCATCATTGTTTTACCTCAATAAACCCTGCGTAGCAGCCCCAACTATCATTTCATTATATAAAAAGGTTCCAGATTGTGCCTTTAATGGGTGTGGGTGTAATTAGGCAATTATACAGGCTTACTGGAGAAGGCTGATGAATTTGTGTTTATCTCAAACTAAGAAAATAATAGTGTTTGGGGGTAGAGGGGTATGTGGGAAGTGGTGAAAACATATATAACTTTACTATAACAAAACTACCTGCATGGGATAATAATCTCTGAATACAAAGACAATGTGAAAATAAATGTTTTAATGAAAAATGTGAAAAAATACCTACAGTGTGTGTGTTAACTTGTTGCCTGTGCCTAGATCAGAGGTCTTCAACAAACCCTGAGGGGGTTCTAAGAGGTACTACAGGGGGTAGGTACTCCACATTTTGTAATCCCAAACTTATTTCTTCCAAAAATGTAACTGTCAAAAAATATACATCAATATAAATGTAGCCTATGTTATACATATCTAAATATGGAAATAATTATTTTATTGGCTTAGTTAGTGACCTGCTTTTATACATGGTGCTATAGGGCGCCCTATACATTATTGTTGGCCCGGCAACTAAATATGTTATACCATATGTGATAGGGGGTGCCTGTGCCGTGTTTCTATCAGCCAAATAAACGTTGAAGACCTCTGACATAAGTGATATGACAGTGGTGTGTGTGTATATAAATCTTCGCACCTGACCTAGCTGTATGTTTCAAGACTAAAAGTGCATTAAGCCTCCCTTGGCGATAAATGTTCTATATACAGTACAGTGCTCCGCAATGCTAGTTCTGCTGGTTGATAGTGGGGAGCACATATAGCACGTTAAGATAGAGAGCCTGTGACAGTGACATTTCTAGGGCAAAGCTCTCGCCGTGCTCTCACAGACAACTGGATTACGCCAAGAGCTGTACACTTAGTGGGGCCAAGTCGCAGACCTTACAGGCATACTTTAAGGAGAGTTACAAAGGCAGCTAGTTACATACTGTATGAGTGGTGACGAGCCAAAAAGTTGGGTCTGGCACAAGAAGAGAAAAGAGAATAAAAATGCATCTGAAAGCTGGGCTAGAGTCAAAAGTGTTAAACAAATGCGAGCCTCAGAGCCGTTTCCTGTGTCTGTGTGCCTGCTAGCTAACTGAGGGACATTGTCCAGGCCAGAGTGGGCCAAAGCCTTGCATAAGCGCAGGCCTGCGGGTGCACTTCCTCTGGTTTAATCTAGAACATTCCTCCTGCCTGCTAAAGAGCAGCACAGAATATGAATATGCACTGCATGCACGCATGTACAGTATCTCACAAGCATATCTTTTCATGTGACAACAATGAGGAAATGACACTTTTCTGCAATGTAAAGTAGTGATTGTACAGCTTGTAGAACAGTGTAAATCTGCTGTCCCCTCAAAATAACACAACACACAGCCATTAATGTCTAAACCGCTGGCAATAAAAGTGAGTACACCCCTAAATGAAAATGTCCAAACTGACTGACACAGATCTGTGTGTGTGCGCGTTTAGGGGTCAAGGGTCATGTCTTTCAGGAACCATATGGGGACTTGCCCCAGTGCTCTCCATCCAAGGTAAGCTAGTGCCAACAACATACAGCACTTGTCAACACAACATGTGACGTTCTCTAAGGGACAAGTGACCAGGCCCTGAACTAGCATCCCGGTACTGACATTTTTAGGAACGCTATTCCTCATGAAAAGCAGACAAACATCCACCAGCAGCCATCCAGACTGTACGCTCCCTGTCCTTGCTGGGTCAGCTCAATAACAGGAAGTGCAGGGCTCGTGACACGCCAAAGACACTGTCAGATGAAACACCATCCCGGGTGACAGAAATATGGTCCAACAACAAGAAAAAAATAACTAAATCCAATTCAACTGAGTGGTGTACTGTGCCATACAGTGGAGCTACGGGATGCATTTAAAGCAGGAGAAGAGGAATAAAACACGGTCCTGTCCCGGGGCTAGAGGGAGATTGCTGGACAGCATCAGACACTCTCCCTGAAACTTAAATTACCATAAAGCCTTTTTACATTATGCAACAGCAGAGAGTGCAACGCTTTCATTCTATGTCACTGCATTTTTTGAAGGTGTGTGTGCATGTGTGTGAGTGTGTGTGCGAGTGTAAGCACATGGAGTGTGTCCAAACACATGGTATTTGGCTCATGTGTGTGTTCTGATTCATTACACAATTCAAAACAAAGCTCCATAAACAAAAACATATTAAAAAACAATGAGGTTACACAAACCACTGATACCCTTCTAAAATAGCAAATCTTAAAATCAGGCATTGAAATGCTGTTAAATCCAATGTAAAAGTGAAGTCAGCTATTGCAAGCTGAATACACTTTTTGTAAAATTCACCAAATATCTCTTCGCATTTCGCTATCTTACCGCTCTGTGCGTGTTGAAAAACGAATCTGATACTTCTACACAGCCCTGGCCCCGTAAATAGGAGCGTAAACAAAGTGGCGAACTCCGCTCGCATCAACAAAGCTAATGTACTACGCTTTGTTTCACAATGCATTTCTATGTGAGGCGGCGCCGCGGATGACCGCAGAGCGATACTGTTTTGATTTGAGCTCGAAGTTAGCAAGAATGGCTGCCTTTAACTAACCACCTGTACGTCGATTAGATCAAGGTGTTAATAGATTTTAGAACTACTTTCAGCAGGAACTACTATATAAATGAGAGGCACACAACTGGACAAAGTGCTCACCTGTCCAGCACACCATCAGGCCATGAAAGGTCTGTGTTACAGGGGTCTGAATACACCCGTGTCTACTCTTACAAATGAATGGTTCCACTAAGCACCCACTACACCAATAGAACAGGCAGGGAAATGAAGGGGGTAAGGAGTTTACCAGACCATGGCAGTACAATGACCTCCAATAGTCTGCTAACCACACATAATGGCAGGAAACGTTGTGTGTCATCATTTCCTTTTGAGCCAGAGCAGGAATTAGGCCAGAAGACACAAAGAACAGCCACTCTGAGGCCACGAGCACAGGTAGAGGAGAGTAAACCAATGTCTAGGAGAGAGAACATTAGAGGGGAAAGTATTGAAAATGTATTATAAAGATGTTTTTACTTACATATTATATCTTTCATTAATAAGTCATATAGCACAAGGATATTTATAAAAAATGTGCACAAACTTTTGTTTGTTTGTGTTTGTGAATAAGAGAGAGACCAACAGAAGCATGGAAATGCAAGTGATAGAATAAGCAATATGGTTTGTATGTGCGTACACTGAACCAAATGGGTGTCTAACGTATTCTGGGAAGAAGTCGTCATATAGAATACATGCATTTGTGTTTAATGGGGAACTATTATAGCAAGGCAGTGTCTCCCACAGAAATACACACCAGACCATCCTGCTGTGTGTAAATGATATGCAACATAATGGGCAGACACTGCACATCTTTCCTTTAAAGTGCAATTTACCTGCATTTAACTGTGAAATCACAAACATTCAAACTCATACTTGCTCTTAGCCTGTTCATTAAAAGGGGGGGCATTATCTTCATTCTTGGAACCATCTCTATTAGGCTATACAATGACATGTTGTATTAGCTAAGCTGATGTGTTTGCCATTTGCCAAATAGTCCATCTATGGCAGGTCCATTACATGGACATGTAGTGGAATGCAGTTAATGCAGCTTATCAGGACAGTTTTGCTAGAGATAATATTCCAGCTAATTAACAATGTAGCGGCTCATTTTAATGCCAATTCTGCTTACTGCTACTCGGGTATGCAGTTTCCTTATACTTTATATACTAGACATATTGTAAATGTCTTCCTTCATTGCACACACACATGTCCAACAAATACAGCCCAGCGAATGTAGAGAACACAAAAGAGCTACTGTATGCCGTATATATACACACGCACACAAGTATGGACTACATTTTTTAAAACCCACAGCAGAGAATTCCCTGTTATTTAAAAGTCTTGCATTTACTTAGAAAATATTCTCCTAGGCGCTGGCCAAATGTTTACCCTTTGAATGGGGTGACCAGACTGCATAGATTCACGCTATGAGAAACCACAGAGAGCCATAACAGCGTCTCCTTACCAGTCAGTAACACACACACATACACTCCCAACACATACCAGCACATACAGCTGGTGGAGCCATTGCAGTTCCAGAACGGGTTCAATGTGCAGACAGAGAGGACAAACATACCTATGTTTTATTTTCATTCCCGAGACAGGTTCAAATAATATGCTAATGCATGCCGTCTCCTACTGTAATGAGGCCAGTGAGCACGCTCTGCTGTATGTCAACATCCTCAAACAGGCTCAGAGCTGCACTGTAATGCTTACCACACTGAGTGGCGAGGCAGAAAAATCAAAGGAGGCGGTATGCTCTTTTAGTTTAGCTGAAACCTGAATGCTCAACAGTAAAACATATCAAAACTAGGTTAGTGCTGTTATTTTGACACAATAAATGACGGGAAAATATTGTTTTGGAGATTTTTTACAGGATGTAAAAATTACCTCTAGGTTACATGCTTCTAATGGGATGTTCACATGACTTCACTCCAGCATAGAGCCTTGGTTTGAAAGTGTGTGCTGCTAACTGGGAGATGATACTGTAGTCTCTAGAATGTCAGTAATGTTCGTTGTTACAACAAGACCATAGATAGCAAAAACGGTTTTGAGTAATTACACTATTCAGTTCAAAAGCAAGGTAAGAAGTTTTTTGCTTGGACAAATGTTGAAGATAGCTAGCCAAGCTAACTCATTTGCAGCTGCATTTGGGACTAGCGCAGTAGTGTAGTTCACTGAGTGGGTAGCTACTCCTTGAACCTCTGTTTTGAGAGGAAAACAAACTAGCTGATAATAGAGACTTGGTAATTTGTCGACAAATATCAAATGTGGCCTCACCCATAATTCTTTTTTTTCTTCACAGAAGTTTTACAGAGGTTTAAACAAGTATACTAGGATATATACTGTGCTGAAGATATCCAGTTTCAACACTTACTTTCCTTATTAGCTTCTACATACTGTAGGGAAAATGATGAATACATGAATACAATAACACATTTGATCAAATAAAATAATGTATACTTGTAAATCATCTGGTAGGCTAACAGCTAATGGTTAGAAACAAAGTGCATTATGCCTTTACTATAAATAAAATAAAATAATAAAATGTACTGAACATATATCTGCTAGCAGACAAACAGCTCTCTGTCTACTCACTTGTATTGCTGGTGGTCCTTAGTGCTACGTGTCTTGGCCATGAAGCGTTCTGCCAGTTTCTCCAGGTTTCTGGAATATTCCATCTCAATCTCCGACTTCTTCCTGAAGAAGTCTTGCAGGTCCTGGAGGAGCTGGACTCTCATGTCCGTCTGCTGGTCCAGACATTTGTGCTGCTCCACCAGCTGGGCTCGGATCTCTGCACAGGTCAGGATGGAAACCCATGAAGGGTTATTAATGAATGTGTTAGCACGTCCACCATCTGAACCTTTTCCCCCTCACGCCTGATAAAAACTCTACAGCATGAGATACAACATACATGTTAAGCAAACTTCCAAGACAACCTTATTCTCTGCCTTTGTGCTGTATCATTGGTTACAATATCAATTATTTATCCTGGTTAATGATACATTGTGAAACAAACACATCAGGATAATGTGCAGTGATCAGCGTAGCAAGTAACGCAATGTAACACTCTAACAATGAGCACACAATTAGGCTATTTTCCTTTTGCTATAGATTCATCTGCAGTCACAGAATGCAGAATGCTTTCACCAGGTCCAACCCTGGTCTCAGGTGTTCCATTAGCCTGATGTAGGTTCATCACACACACACACACAAAGAGGCTTGGGCGAGATCGGACACACCCGAAATAGAAATAAATAAAGCAACTCAGCAGACTTTCCTTCACTGGCTGCATGATAAATGAAACATAGGCTACATGACACAAACTTGGATGTATTGGATACAATGTAGCTGACCTGTGGTAACGTGAACACTTATGTAACGTGCTAGCATGCTGTTTGTTGCATGTCTTGCTTGATAAATTCAGTCACGTTGTTACAGGCTTAGAATCGGAGAGACTGTTATTATTTGAATATCTTTGATAGACTATTTGTGTTTCCTAAACAAACAAACAAATCATAATATGTTATATGTTTATAACATATAACGTAATTTGTTTGTTACCATTATTAACCAATAAAAAAAAAAAATTAATTAAAAAAAAAATATATATATATATATATAAAAATATAATTAACACCGAGCTTGTCAAACTACTGCATAAAAGCAATATCACACTCCCTCTGGCCTCTCATGTGATATTGATTAAATAAAGATGGCTGATTCCAAAGCATTCTGGTCTGGTCCTACAGAAATAGCAGACATGCCCACAAGACAATGATAAATGACATAGCTCAAGTCAAAACAAACTCCCTCAGATCCCACACATTGAAATGCATTGCAAAGCCAAGGGCATTGCTGTTGTGAGCGGTGTTTGCCACTTTGTTTGTGCTCCTAGTAACGGAGCCAGGGCTGTGTAGAAGTACCAGATTTATTTTCAGCACGCACAGAGAACGGTAAACTAGCAAAATGCAAGAAGGTATTTTGTGAAATTGACTAAATGTGTTTTAGGTTACAATTAGCTGACAATAGCGGACTTTACCCTTAAAAATGATGAACACGTCTGCAACACGTTTTCCAAATACTGCACGTGTTGGCAAATAGTCAAATTGGCGAAGATGTTTTCATTATTTGCTTCTGTGGTGCAGTGCATTTAGCTTTTAGGGCCAACATTTTGACCGGCAGGTTTTGAATTTATTGGTTGTTCATTAACTGGATGTCTAAATACAGAAACTATACAGTATCAGTTTAATAGGAGCATGACTTTGTTGTTCATGAAAATCAGAATACCCTGGTATGCCATTCTCATTTGAACTGGTTGTGTATGCCGAAATGGCCCTCTGTGGCTTTGGCTGAGGAATCTCACCTGTCAGAATGTGTCTTATTTAAAATTATATCCCCTGCTGGACAATTGGGCTCTCACACACAGACAGAAACGCGCTCAAACAAATTGTTTTCACTGTGTATGCTGTCTGGCAAAGGCTAATGGATTTCTCCTAATGGAAGCAGGGCTGTGCCAGACATCTCCAGCAGAGGAAATAGATGAATGAGGTGATTTAAAGCCACACAGCCACCAATAGAGCGGGTTAGAGCTTGATGATACCAATGTTGTACTGTAGACTGTTGTCTGTGTGATAAGCATTAGGTCTCTGGTTTTTCTTCACAAATTCCTTATGAACTCCACTGGATTCTGCATTTGTAATGCACCAGTGGCTACTCCATCCATTCAGAAGTGGAAATAAATACCCTAAATACCCTCTACATGTCAGCTCAGTTAGCAAATGGGAAATTGACAGGGTGGAGCTTCTGCTTTTAACAATGATATTTGAACAAATTGAACCTTCTGATTAGACTGGCAAACCAGAGCACTCAAAAACTACTTGGGTTAATTATTTCAAATCAGTTTGCTGCTAACAGACAGATTGCCAATCGGTAATAGCATGAGACAGCAACAGATGCCTTTCATGCGAGCCTCTATACCGCACTAGGAAACCATTAATAGTTCAGTATGTCAAGATACTGGTCAATCAACTGCTGACTCGATTAAAACAGTTCCAGGCAGGGGAGATGACAGCAGTGTGTGTGTGTGTGTGTGTGTGTGTCTGTGAGAGAGAGAGAGAGTGAGAGAGAGAGAGTAAGAGACAGTTAGAGAGAGATTGTGTGCAATTCTGAAAACTTAAGGTTCTGCTAGGGCTGTGCCATTAATCTAATTCAAATTGTGATTTCCATTTCGGCTCTTAAGAATTACAGGAACAATATAATAGTGTGGTAACGATTATTTTGCAGATTACGTTTTGCAAGTAAACTCTTATTTTGTGTTCTGAATGACAGGCGCGTGTTCACTTTCATCCCTCACAGGGTAAAAGTGAACGTGAAAAGTATTAAGGGCATAGTTTTCACTGTGCACTTCAGTTTTTTTTTACGTGCAGCAAATGCAACATCTTTCCAAAGTCAAGGAGTATATTAAATAATCATGATTTCAAATTTTCAATATTTACCAAAATTATCAAGATTCTTTTTTCCATAATCGAGCAGCCCTAGGTTCTGATGCACTCATAAAGAGTAAATCCACTGATACTGATTGCTTTAATGAAAAATTTATGATTTCCATTCACAGAGGGTGTCTTTTTTTATTTTAAGAAGTGCATCACTGCATAAAGACGATTCAATGTCACAGGGTCAGCAATGCTACATTTTAATAGACGCTTACAGCAGTTAACTGAAACTAAACAGGGACCCTCAGTGAGGAAATTGGTTGACTACCAACCATGCTACTTAGCTACTGTATATTTTACCCCTTCGAGCTGAACATTTGGATTCAGTTGTGGGAAATTAGCACCTGCCAAAGGCGGGTACTTTTTTAGAGTGGCGGATCATTTTGTCTTGTATACCAGCCACAGTGGCGAGTGGAATTTAAAATAAATGTTTGTTTAAGGCTATTAGTTAAGCCCGACGGACCCGCGACTTTAAATATAGCGTGAGGTTGTTTTAGGAGCGACAGTTCAGTACAGTACAGGCCAAACTTTTGGCCTGTACTGTATGTATTACGTATTGTAGGAGACAAATGTATTAATACAATTAAATGTATTGATGCAATTCTAATTTGTGCACTTTTAATAGCAGAAAAGGCTGTTAAAAGATGTAAGTGGCTGGTAAAATTAGGCAAATAAGTTAATTTCAACAATCTTCTGAGCGTGGTGAAAAATCTAAATCCACATAGGTAAGGTAAGGTTTATTGTCCCGTAGGGACATTTGTCTTGGGCTTTAGGCCTCTGCATCAAATACACATTACTCATACACAATACAATACGTATGTGCAAGTTCATAAGTTCATAAAAGGTATGCAGTGTACAATAGCCATGATTAATAAATAAATGCAATAAATATATAAATTGTCATTTTATGAAACAATAAAATACTAATGATTTAAGACCAGCAGTAAAACTACTACTATAGGCTACTGAGGACGAGCACAATAGCTCACAGATTCCTGGCATTTCTAACAAATTAAACTAATTCTAAATATTGACCTACTGGTGCACACATACAGTATAGTGTTTGAATTTCCCTTTTTCAAGTAACACGTAAAACACAGTTATGTGTGAAACCAATATAAAGTATATTACCTCAAATAGCCACAAACAGACAAAATAGTTCAATCACATGCTATATAATTTCAGCTGAATGAATGGTATACAATGGTATACGAGACAGGTCATGTCCTTTGTCCTAGATCTGCCCCCGCTAAGGTGCTAATGGCGGTGCGCTCTCCACCCTCTTCCATTGCACTCTATTCTATGTAGCAAACACACATACGTGTGAACAGACACCAATTGTGTCCCTCTTGCATGGCTTGGGACTTACATTCACCATCTTCACACCTAGCTGGAAGTTGACTGTAGGAAGCAGCTCTCCTTGACAACAAGGGCTTTTAGTTGAACCTGGGCACTGTTTCTACATATAACCATGTGGGCGGGCGGTCCCAACCCTGTAAACCCCTCCTTAGTTTTAACCAGAGCCATGGAGAGCCAGGAGAAAGTCCCGCCAACAGAAGTGTGACACATTTCAACGGTCACATGGAAAAGCACAACAGTTCCAGGAAGTGCTTGATGCGCAATTTGAACCGAAGAAATACAGACACCTGCAATTTCTGGTAATTAGTAGTTCATAAATGCATACATTTACAATATAAGAATTTCCGGGGGGAGGGGGGGGAGGGGCAGCTATACTCCTCCGTGAGTCTAGCTGCAACTCTCTCTCTCTCTCTCTCTCTCTGTCTCTCTCTCTCTATCTCTCTCTCTCTCTCTCTCTCTCTCTCTCTCTCTCTCTCTCTCTCTCTCTAACACCCCCCCAAACCCA
>JAODOY010055439.1:0-18044 GCA_025399855.1 Forbesichthys papilliferus | reverse complement strand
TGTCCTAACCTGATGATCAACTGGTGTTTTTGTTTTTTGAATAACTGCCCCCTGCTGTCCGAACATTGTAACCAACTCCCTATGTGTCAGTATTGTATATGTGTCCCCTATTTATTACCACTGTGAACTGCCCACTTTATTGCCACTGTTAACTAGAGACCCATCTCTTTACTAGTAAATATATGTTCTTGCCTAAAAATATGTCTTTCTCCTTGGCCAGGCTTTTATAAATATCTTCTAGCAAGACAACTCTGAGCTAAAAGGACTCTGAGCTAAATGATTTAATTTAACAGAAGTATGCCCTATGTTACAGTAAAACTGTGAGCAAACGCTTCCGGTTTAGGTCATTTTGGCGACACTATGGTACAACGTACTGCAAGTATAATGCTAACAGCTACAGACAGCATGGTGTTGGTTCGAGTCAGAAGAAAAATTATCTTTATTGATGATTAAGGTAGTATTTTATTTTATCCTCACACTCGTTAATTATTTAATCACGCAGCAAAGACCTGATGCGTGTACAAGATGTTATATAATAACTTAGACTGAATGTTTGCACATGGCCTTCCGTCAATCACAAATAAGCAATGCAAGATATATAATGATAGTTTTCTAGTGTTCTAAGCAAAACAGTCAGAAGCTGCTATCTGATGTAATAAAGTTTTCCTAGTCAGCATGTTTTAATGGTTCATTAAAATTGCAAATAGACATTGTTTAACCTATCAGGAGTAGACTATAGATTATTAATATTAGAAGAGACTGCATCAACATATTTTTGTGTTGGCCAAACTCCAAAGAGAATGCCTGACTATTTATCAGTGTAATTAGACACAATACCAGAAAATGTTGCATTTAGCAATTAATCACTTTTTGACGCCCATAAAACAGGCCAAATGCAATGTACCACACTATAAACTGAAGCACTGCAGAACTTTTTTGGCCGCGCCCAGTTTAGTAATCAGCCGCACTGATTTGCGTTACTGTTACCAGTTTAAGCTTGCCACGTCGTACTGAGCCAAAACGGAGCCGAAACGTGGCCGATATAGGCCTGCTCTGAGTGGGACCAAAGTAAGCTGGGCCGGTTACCATGATTGAGCAAAGCATTACACTATATCCTGTAAAAGAAAGATGTAAATTACAAAAAACATTGTTTTGGTTTGTACTGTTACGAGCGCATGCCTCTTCCACACCTGATCGCTGAGTGGCTTGCACTAATCACTACCCCTCCTCATACCTCTCTGCAGGCATGCACTGTTCTCTACCCCTCCCCATACCTCTCTGCAGGCCTGCACTGATCCCTACCCCTCCCCATACCTCTCTGCAGGCCTGCACTGATCCCTACCCCTCCCCATACCTCTCTACAGGCCTGCACCGTTCCCTTCCCCTCCCCCTCATCTAACCACTCAAGACGCTGTGAGCTCTAACCCATCCGTTGCGATGACCAAACCAGCGCTATGCACCGGCGGCCCTGAGACACGACGTGGGGAGAAACAATCTCTGCTAACTCCAAAAAAACATGGAGGTTGCTCAGCGACGTGACAGAGTTTCAAATGAGGCTGTGTCCACCTGCATAGGCCCCATCAAGAGCCCCCCCCCCCCACACACACACACACAAAACCCCCATGCCAAGGCCCATCAAGAGTCTCACCCCACCCACCCCCCCAACCCTTTCCCCCAGCTGACAGACACCACAAACATGGAGTGGGGATGGAGGGAGAGAGGGGGAGACAGAGAGAAATAGAAAGAGACCTAGAGAGAGAGAGAGTTGAAAAGGATAGATAGAGGAGGGGGAGAGAGAGGGAGATTGAGAAAGGGAGAAAGCGAAAGAGAGAATGAGAATGACATTATTAAAGAAATTGCAAATCCACCCTCTCTGTCATCTGCCAGGTCGGCTTCTTTTATTTTCACCCAAGTCAAACAGCTGACGTTTGTTTTGATGTTTGTGCAGAGCCGAGGCAAATTATTGGACTGGGATTTAGCCAATGAGAAACTTTGTGATGCGGCAGGTTCAAAGGCTCTGGATGCACCAGCCTGATTGTTTCACACGCATGCATAATATCGCTGCTGTTTGAGCCCCAGCGATTACAGGACATCTGTGTGGTTATAAGCAGGGCTCACATTCATGAGATGTTACAGAACAAAAGCGTGTTAGGTCCGTGGGTTTCTTATTACGGCGGCTAATAAGACACGAGGAGACATTTGACACGGCTGTGACAGGCGTGATATTAAATATTGCGCACCCTACTCTACGATATACATGACAGGATATGGTGCTGATGCAAAAATAATAGCTTTTCATAAAATGTTCTGTTGTGTGAAAGAAAAGTTGTCATATCTATGAATAGACATTGCAAAAATATGACCATATTCATCTTTTGTGTATCCCAAAGGTCAAAGCAAAATGTTCCGCCTCCCAAACTTTATTAAAGGAAACAGAGCTCCATAATCCACTTGGTTCTGAAAGTGCTGACAGTCGACTGAAAGTAGCATGTGTTGCCACACATTTAAAAAGACAAGTGATGAAATATTTATTGGTTGAGTTCGTGGAGGGGGCAGCCAGTGGTTTCACAAAGCCAATAAACCCAAACTTAGCGTATTCAAATTCATTTTAAGTGTGATTTTTCTTTCCGTACAAACATTTTCACTTATTTTTTTAAGGATAGATTTGGACAGTAAATGAGGACAAGCTCACCTCAAACATAGTGAGAAGCTGGGTTCCCCTTGGAGTCTCAGAGTGTTTGTCATGTAGACATTTTGACAATTACACCATTATCATGGCAGAATGTTTCACCCTGTAGCAAAACCGCATTGTCTTCAGGAATGGTTGCTGCCAATTACATATTGAACACATGAGCAGATTCTGTTGGATTCAACATAAGCCCCCAAATCAAGCCTTTCCCTCCCCTCGCGTTCGATAAGGCCAATCTATTTTCTGTCACAGCTGTAGATTAATTGGCCTGAACACAGCGTGTCATTAACACAACCAGACAGATCTCCACCCTTGAAAAGTTCCATTACGGTGTGTCTGGGTCCACACACTGCCTTTGTTTGGTGGGTTGTGCTTTGGGGATGTCAAACACCTACTGTATATGTAGACATGCACACTGCCTCAACGTCAACCATGTAAATCACACCACAGTTGTTATGGCAGAGTTTTGTTTTCCTCCAAGAGTGTTTCTCTACCTGAGAGAGGTCTACTCTGGAAAATGCCAACATGTGATCTATTGCACTCTACTGTTGCATATACATTATTCGAGGGACATGGAGGGCTATTTGAATAGAATGCACAGATATTGTAAAAAGTATTTCTATATACAAATGTGCCAAAACCATAGCAGGAGTACATCTATAATATTATATCTGAATATATTTATTACAGAGCAGGTATGCCTTTCTGTTAAAAAGCAGACTTTGTTAGGCCAAGAACACACCGAGATGCCAACTGTCGTTGCGCGGATAAGTTGAGAACATTGTAATTTTTATGCGCATCTAAAAAACACTAGAAACGTCTAGGGATAATATACATAGCATCGGTTTTATTAGAATGTACTAGAAGAGCAAAGGCTTGTCTACTGCAAGAGTTGATAACAGATTGCTTGTCCACTCACATGCAAAGTATCTTGTGGAAAGCTTAATGCTTAATGTAGTGAGACCCACAATGCACCTGGTGCACCAGGGTCTGGTGATCTCTATTGAGAAGTGTTAACAATCATTGCGTTCTACCGAGCGAAGACCTCTCGTTAATATTTAAACTACTGAAATATATAATATTGAAAATGGCATTTGTACAACTGTTGCATCTCTTCATCTAGCTCTACCACCAAACACACTTGACTTCAACGTCATCATTGTAAAAAAAATCAGATTATATATTTAAAACATGATAATGGAGTTGGAGTGGAATCTGTTTCTTAATAAACATAAGATGGGAAAGGGAGGTTTGGGGTCCCCTGCTGGAGCTGCTGCTCCCGCGACCCGAGTCCGGATAAGCGGAGGAAGATGGATGGATGGATATTTTAAATAATATTTATTAGGGGGGGGGTGCTACATGCTACGGTGCTCCAGCAGCTGCCATCTTCGTCAGCAACTAATTTTGAAAACATTTTGCGTGTCAGCTTCAAAAGAAGACCTGCAAACGTGATTAGGAATACCTCTCACAGATATATTGTTTTGAAATCAGTTTTCAAATGCGACACCTTCAGCAGTACTTGCTCAATAAAACCATTTGTTTGGGCCATTTATATGACATTGGGGGGTAAAATACAAATTCATGCACTTAAGTCTTGGCACAACATGTGACACTGCAGGGAAATTATTATTTTTCAGTAATTACTTATACTGACCTTGATGAATGCTGCAAATGGAAATGTTTGAATTTGAGGTGTTCCTGTCACATCTGTGTCTTTTAGTGCTTTCTTCCATTTCCTCTTGTTGGGTGATGAAGGCTGCATGGCACTTCAATGTTCAGAACTACTTAAATAGATATGAACGTTTCATGGTGCCTCGTTTGCAACATGCTTATGTGCGAAGTGCAAATGACATTGAAGTCAATCGTTTGTTTTAAATGTAGTTCCGACAATGGGTTGATGGAACGACGATGGTCGATAAAGATGAAGCGATTGCAGCTATGAAAGTAGCAACAACAACAACTTACAGGTTATTTGAGGTCTTCTGCACCCAGTAGGACGCAAAGGAAACCATCCCCAAACGGAGCGTTAAGGCAGATATTTGATGGTAGTTTACCGTATACCGATAGGACAATACCCTAACTATTAACATTCCGCCAAATCTCCAGTTCTACAAACAAGCTAGCATAACATCATATTAGCATCAGCAGTAATTTTCATACATTTTCTATAAAAAATATGATCTAAAATTAATTTTATATAGTATTTTTTATAACGTTCAATGAAAAATGGCAAAAACTAATAAAATGACATTTGTTTTAGCTGTAGCTTCGTTATCCTCCATTTCGCTCTGAAAATATTTAGATTTTTCTTAACTTGACCACGCCCGTAGGTAACAGTACGACGCTGATTGGCAACACACTAGGTTTACCAGCCTGAAACACCTCGATGTCCAAGCTCTTCAGACTGATTCTTGTGGCGAAGTCACACTGAAGCTTGTGAGATCCTGATGGTTGCAGTAAAAGTTACATAATCTTCACTCACCAACACTCTGGCAGCGCAGGCCCAAGCCTGTGGGTTTTAGCCTGCCTTGTAGAGCGCCGGCTCTCCACACGGGAGAACGACGTTCAATTCAAAGGGGACAAACAAACTTAAATTAAATTAGAACTACAAAAATGGCTGCTGCTATACCAGCAGATATCATTGTGATCTGTCAGTTCACACACCTGTATAGTGTAATGTACTGTATAGTGTCCAAGCTGAGCATGCTTGTGACCTGGATGAATGAAAGAACAATAAAATTTAAATGATTTATGGATTAATGAAGATAACCTGTAATTGTAAATGCATAGATGCCATAAAATCCGAGAGGTGGAACTTAAGTGTTACAAACAGCCTTACAAGAAGGCATATTGTGTGATTTATCAACTCATTTGCCTCAACAGCTATCCTAAACATACCACTGGAAATGTCCTTAGTCTGTATGTAGCCGCCATAAAAAAGGGAATAAAACATTTTCCATGAGGACAGCCATCAGGCATCCATACTGATTCTAAAGTGACCTAACCCTAAAGTTGAGAGGGAAACAACACAAATAAAAAGTGCGGTTCTTAAAACTACTTGACTTTGAATATGGATTGCAGGGTCATCACCTTAAAGACCAGCCTTGCTTCATTGTACATTTCTCACCAATGAAACCCTAGGTAGAAACAAGACCTTTATGCCCTCTCGTCATCTATTTAAGCGTGATCAGTAGAGACACAGATGTCATTGTCTAACCATCAGTAGCAGTAAAAGGCTGCTACACTTATCTTTGGTGGCCATTGCTCCAGGCTCAACGTGGTCCAAAATAGTGTTGGGCAAGTTACTCTTACAGAATTACTCCTTTACAATGTAATGATATTACTTTACTTATTACTGGGTATAATAAGTATTTATATTACTAGTTACGTTACTATATTACTTTCACAATCACTACCCTGCCTCGCCCCTCTCAAAAAGGACCTGTGTGGCCAGCTCATTTTAGATCAACAAGTGAAAAATGAAAACATTGCAAGCCTCTCAAACCAGATGTTTGGACGGGTCTGTTCAATTAACAAGTTTGCTAAGACCAACATTCTCATTCTTGTAACGAAGACCAACATTCTCGTTCTTGTAACGCAGTAATGCAGCATTACTTGGATTAGTAATTGTAATATCTTTGTGTGGAAAAGTAATTAGTTATAGTTACTGGAAAAAGTAATTACATTACAGTAACTAGTGACTTGTTATTACCCAACACTGATCAAAAATGGCTATGCCTGCTCGGAAGTACAAGCAATTCCTCCCCCTCCCCCACGGGTGGTTTTAGAAGACAGCTATAAAGTACTGTACCATGATGGGGAATATGGGTATATAATGGGTATATATTCCATAACATTGCTGAGTAATAAAACAATATGCATACCGAAGATGCAGATGCTGCTTAATAGAATGACATAATGTTCTAGTACTGTAATAGTACTGATATGCTAGAGGCTTGTCATTTGCTGATGTCCGCACATTATTATAATACATAATGTTAGTTAATAATAGTGTTGTGAAGCTAGCAAGAAGAAACAGCTACCAGGCAGAGGTCAGAGGTCAAGCTAAAAACAAAACATGTTTGTTTAATGGACCACTGGAGGAAACAGACCAACTCACTGAACACATGCAGCATCATAGAAAGTTGTGGGAGAAAATGAATGTAAATACACAACCTCACGTCAAGCCATGTCAAGAAATATAAATATAAATAAAACCCATTCAATGCTGAAGCAGATCACTACTTGTATCTAATCCCAGCCCTAATTGGAACATATATAACTGGCTAGTGGGGTGGGTAGACTACACAATGACATCCTGCCAGCATCTTCACAAAATTAGCTAATTAACCCAGATGTAAGATGTAAATGATTAATTAGGCCAATCTATGGAGTATTTGTATAATGACATGATGAATTCTGTGGCTAAGCGGGGGAAAATCAGTATGACTAATTTAAGGGAAAAGGGTGAGGTGATAAGGTAGGTTTTTCATGCACACAAGAACTGGTGTCTGCTGAACAATAAACACTACTTTGATATACTGTATATACTGACACTTTCTAGTGTAGGAGAGAAGGGCGAAGGGCATCAACGGAATGTGTTTCTCCGACTCCATAGTCCGACTACCTTCTGGGATATTTGATTTTGGTCAGAGTGACTCAGGTAATCATACGTCTGTGAGCGGGTGCGTGGCAGCAATTTCCGGAAAGGTCGCTTTTCTAATGAGCAGCATTAGCCCACTCACCACTAGCCGCATACTAGATGAGAACCATTTTGTGGCAAACAAGCAAGCATTGGGCAGCCAGCCGACTTGCCCCTCAGGAAGCTTGGCCTGTATGGGTTTGTGTTTTTCTTCTGTGGGTCGGCCATTTTCTTGACCTCGCAAAGAAGACCTGAACACTAGTAATGAAGATGTTACCCAGCCACTATGAACACAATGGTTAGCAATACCTGATCCTGAGGGGACCACACTGTGGTACAGGATGTCGCTGTTCACACGGAAGTACAGGGAGCCTTTATTAAGTGGACGACTTCTGCAATTAACGATGCAAAACACAATCTAGTTGTTTTGTTTTTATTTTACTAATTTATTTAGGTTGAACTAAAATATGTTGCTGCATTGCAAAGGTTAACGATTACAATGACATACAGTATATGTTGACATGTGCACTCTTTTATATCTATGGTAAATGTTGTTTTGCAAACAAAAACAAATTACTCCACAGTGCCAGTCCACACATTGAAATGCATTGTGATTCAAAGCATACTACGGTTTTGTTGTTCTGAATTGTGTTCACCACATTGTTTATGTTTCTATTTATTGAGTAAATACAGGGCTGTGTAAAAGTATCAGATTATTTTTTCAACAACACAAAGAACGTAAACTAGCGCAATGCGAGGAACCATGAATTTGACAAAAACTGTATTTTACAATTTGCTTGCAACCACTGACTTAACCTTTTAAAACCATATATTTATGTATGGACAATGAGCTGTAGCGGTCAAACACATGTAGGAGGCAGGACACAGGAGTAAAAAATAATTTGTTGATATGAGCGGTGGTTGCCATTTTCTTAGGCTACTTGGAGTAGCTATGAAATTTAACATATTAATGTATCAGGCTAATTGATTTATGAATCTATCCATTCATTTATCATTGCTTCAAAGAGATTCATGTATCAGTTGTGAAATACGACAAAACTTTCCTTTCCAGACTTTCACCAGCAGAGGTCCTCATCGAGCACTGATTTGAAAAGCTTCTAATGAACCCATTTTCACATTTACCAAAAGTGTATTAGCTTACATTTAGCTTGCAAATATCTGACTTTACCTCTAAGACCAAAAGCTAGTGGAAACTTGGAGACACACTAGAGACAAGGAACATGGCAACACAACAGGTTAACAGCACAGATGATCCAACGTCCGAACAAATTAAGAAGGGCTGATTACAAGGGAAGCGACACCTGGGAGGAAAACATAGGTGGGCGGTATTACCAATCAAGAGAACGGAAAAACACAGACAGGAAGCACATTTCACAAAGATATGTGGCAGAGACAATCTTCACAAAAAAAACAAGTAACAGAAAATACCAGGGAACAGACAAAGGCTGCGTCCGAATAGTCTTTTTCGCTTAGGAACCTTCCTAACTGAGTGAATGTAGCATCTAGGCCGCAGCCATGATAAGAACTGTTCGAATTCTATTATTGCTAAGGAAAGGTGCTTCAATGCTTCCTTTCTTGCATCTTTTAGCATAGGGTACACTGGACCACCCTTTAGCATAGGGTACACTGGACCACCCTTTAGCATAAGGTACACTGCATCATCCTTTAGCATAGGGTACACTGGACCACCCTTTAGCACAGGGTACACTGGACCACCCTTTATCATAAGGTACACTGGACCACCCTTTATCATAAGGTACACTGGACCACCCTTTAGCATAGGGTACACTGGACCATCCTTTAGCATAAGGTACACTGGACCACCCTTTAGCATAGGGTACACTGGACCACCCTTTATCATAAGGTACACTGGACCACCCTTTAGCATAGGGTACACTGGACCACCCTTTATCATAGGGTACACTGGACCACCCTTTATCATAAGGTACACTGGACCACCCTTTAGCACAGGGTACACTGGACCACCCTTTATCATAGGGTATACTGAACCACCCTTTAGCATGGGGTAGACTGGACCGTCCTTTTGCATAGGAAAGGAGATATTGTCGTCCCACAATTCCTTGTGACGTATCATTCGGCCATTCACGAAAACAAACGATCATCATTATGTCAAATGTATAGGCCTCTCTTACATAGCAAAATACATTTGGCAATTATTTTCCTAAACTCATACATATTGGTAACCATGTATAAAAACCATACAGTATGTGCTAAATACATATTTAAGCAATTTTATTTTCAGCTCGCTCTATTACAAATATTGTTGACGGCGCTACGCCCCTTTCCCAGAGCTCCAAGCATTTTGTGTGTAGTTGGTGCTGATATTAAGTATAAAATGTGCATTTTCACTTTAATGTTGCATTATTAGCTTCAGTGTGTCGGGAAGAGTAAATATATTGTGCAGCAATAGTGATGTTGACAGGACACCATTACAGAGTGTTCCACCTTGAATGACTTAGTTTTTAATCTGCCTGTAGATGATGCAACCATGCATGGATGATTTCTTTTCCCATAGACTGTTTTCCTAAGCACTACATGACAGTATATTGCAGTAGGGTATAACAATTGTTACTTATTTTATTGATGGATGGGAAGAGACTTCTCTAAATCATATTAGATCAGTATTTAACATAACATCTAACAAACAGATTTTATAGCTTTTATACCAGTTGATACTCTAAAACCATTTATTTTGTGACCGTTACATTTCTTTTATTTCAATTACAACTTTAGTAATGAAGTCATATTTCTCACGGGACTGTCCACGTTTAGATGCATGAAACAGGAAAAACCCAACAGATAAGGTAAATAAATGGTGGGGTGTCATTAACTGTGTCTGTGGGTTATAAGTGTTATAATATCTATGCTAAACACTTTCAGTGACTATATGTTGAAAGACATGTCAACAACAGAAGTGAAAATAACATTGTCTTGGCCGTTCCAAAAAATCCATTGTTTTAGGGGGAAGGAATATAGTTGTTTATGTGTACCGTAATGGGAATATAAAAATGTAAATGCTTGTCATCTTATAAATATTTTATGTGTTTTTTGATGTTCTCAATGTATTGAACTTAATAAATGTCTAAAAATTGAAATTACACGAATACACATGGAAAATCACGGGTACAAGCAGCCAAAATGGGTTTTCTCAGGAGGGTGGCGGGCGTCTTCCTTAGATATAGAGTGAGAAGCTCAGACATCCGTGAGGAAATCAGAATAGAGCCACTGCTCCTTTTTGTCGAAAGGAGACAGTTTGGCTAAGTGGACTGATTTATGTCGATAACTGTTATAGAAATTCTAAACAGTTTGCAAATGAACAAATAATTATTCACCAAGTTAATACACTGTCATTGTATTAATTGTCTCATAAAATAAATTAGTTTAATCATCTATGTTTTGGTGCTCTAGTATAATAATTATGGTCAAAATGTGAGTCTTAAAGAACACGCAAATATAAGCTATGAAAGCAAAGATCCCACTTGTTGGCATGTCAGATAACTTAAGATAATGCTACCGGTGTTCTGATGAATTATGATGCCTTGACGAAAAACGCTACCTTTTCGGAATTTGTTACATTACAGTACGTGTTCAGTGTTCCTATTTCCAAGATCCCATAAAGTTACAACTTTCACAGTATAATGTGATATAAAAAGTTTGTAATTGTTGCATACAATGCACACAGAGCTTTATGCCTACATACTCTTTCGGAAATTGGCATAGGGAAATTACAGATATTCCCAAATGATTTTGCGATCTATGCGTAAAATCAGAAAATGATCGTGGATGCGTATATTTACGGTAGGTTGATTCGAAAGGATTTCTTGCCAAGCTGATGGGAGCAAGAAAAGAGGATGTTGAGAGAGAACGCTGCTATTTATACCCCACGGTGACCTTTTTGACCATTTGACCTTTTTTTAATTTTTCGATTGGATTACCTATCACATGATCATGTACCATAAGTAATAGATCACCGTTCCTGTGAAAGGGAACTGTTGCCATCTTATCAAAGGAGGTAGGCTGTCCTTGAGCGGCTGCTTGGCAGAGAGATGGTGGGATGGAATATTACTTCCTGACCCGGTCTCATGCTTTGTGACAGCCTACTTAACATTGAGGCCTCTATCTGCAATAATTACATCTGTACAATACCTGAATAATAGGCTGGGGGGCAAAATCTATGCTTTTTTATTGTAATCTGCTGTGCATTAAGTCATCAGGGTTCTCATTTTTCTTCCTAAGCAAATAGAGACAAACATGGTAGAAACTTAAATGTGTACATGCATACTAAGACATTGTCCAACCTGAGCAAGTGAATGCACATGTAGGAGTCATTTTACATCTATGTTTTACATACATAAAATGAAGGCAACAGATAAGTTATTAGTTTAATACATATTCATTACATGTTTCATCACAGTGGCACATGGACTGTACAAGCCAAGCATTACATTGTATTTTAGGACCCCAACACTGGTAAATAATTTAAGAACTAAACTACTTATGCATAGCATAAATTAATACAAAGTTGAGTCAATAAAAGCACAATATACTGTAAGATTACGTTAGCTGGTTACTAGACAATTACACAAACATTAGCATACTTTCATGGTGTATTTGGATGACATTGTTAACGCTTATACTGTATAGCAACTTACATTGTTAACCATGTTCAAGAGTTTGTAAGATTTATCCTGGCAAAAAAAATAAGATATTAGGCCTTATCGTACGTAGGATACAGTATACTGTACACAGTAGCTCGGGCACTTTAGGAAGTAAAGTCTTTGGACCATGCTTTATACGTTTTTTTTCTCGCAAATTTTTCCCTTTATTAACACAGAATGTTTTTGTTTTTTTGGCGCAAATGTGTGATTTCTTTTCTCACAAATTTGTGAGTTTGTAAATTCAGAATATCCACTTTTTTTCTCGCAAATGTTTTAGTTTTTCCACGCAAATATGTACATTTATAAACTCAGAATATCTGAGTTTCTTTTCTCGCACATTTGCGACTTTAATCCCAGATTATAACCCCCCCTCACACAGATAATTTTATTTTGTCATTTGTTTTATATGGCCCTAATACGCTGTCGTACCGTCTGCATCCCGCATAAACTACAACAATTAGAACTCTGGCGCCTCTTCTGGCCTTCTCAAGTACTCGCAAAATTAACCGATGCTAAACGACGTCAAAGGCACCACATTAAAGGTTAGACATCTGTATATTCACCGTTGCATAATTACGTATCCAAAGTGCAGTCGGATTCTCTTGCCAACGCGGTTCCTATCCCTAAATCTCATTCACACCTTTCCTTGACCCGATGACGTCTTCACTCGAGGTCAAGGAATGTTTTCTAGGACAGGACAGACATAGGATATATTTCTTTGACTATTCAGATGCAGCCCGGGGTAGACAACTGTCCATAACAGGGAACACAGGGACCCATGGACAAACACAAAGCATCCAGACCGTGACAGGACTTGCCAACCCCTTGGCCTCAGTAAGAAGGTACAATAATGACTGTATCATTTGTCATTATGTCAGTTCTTACATAGCCTCTCAGGTTGATGCTGTCAGCTACTTAACCTTTCATAATACACATATTAGCCATTATAATGGTGGATGTACTGTAGCACAAACTCACTCATATCGTTGGTAGTGAGAAAAACTGTATCACTCTGCTGATACTCTTTTCATGCAGCTCGATCGACAACCATTTAAGCCTTGAAAACAACGATTACTCTGCTTTGTAAGGACAGGCCACTGGTTTGTGTAAACAGATTAGTAGCATTATTAGCAGTGTGTTGCTTCTTGTTTAGAACGTCCAGGTAGCATCGGGTGTTTGGCACCATAGCCTCTATTGCACATGCTGATCCTTAAAAGGACCTATATATGATGTTGTCTGCCACTAGATGTCATAGAAGGGCACCATCATCTCAGAGCAAAACAAATGCTGTGTGGGCCACACACACACACACACACACACACACACACACACACTCACTAACATGTGTGACAGGCCCTGCTAGGGAAACAAAAAACAGGAGATCAAATTACAACCCACACACGCTCAGGACAACATTGCTCCACTCTGTATCTTAGAAAATTGACATTGAAAATAGTGGTTTGCTGCTATATTAATTTTTAGATATCATATAGGACCCTTTAAAAATGTCTAAATTGTGTGGCAGCATCAAACATCATCCTCCTTTCTCTTGTTAAATTGTTTTTGAATATTATCACTTTAGTGGTAGACCTCTAGGAACTATGTCCTGGTAAATGTGATACATGCTGTAAATACCCTGGTATATTACATAATGTATGTTGCAAATGTATAACCTAGCTAGTAGCTAATGACATGCTGCTGTTAACAGAATGTGTCTGCGTACAACAACTGGTGTATGATTTCTTCTGTTGACTAATGTATTGTTTGTATGCTTTGGATAAAAGAGTCTGCTAAATTATGTAAATGTAAGGTACGTTTGCTGAGTTTTTGCTGAGCAATTTTTACATTGAAATTATCAATATAGCTTATTGTCTTTTTTGTTATTAATTTTAGTACAGTATGGCCATGGTTCATGGTCATTTTCAACACCGTTCTCTCAGCAAAGTCCATCTAGTTGCTGGCTGATATATGTAGTTAATATTCCTTTCTAGGAATGTATCAAATATCGTGTCACATAATAATTACTACAGAAGAACGTCTATGGAGCTAGTGTTACGTGTGCGACCATACAAACATATCTCACACATGGCCACGGTTACACGGGCACTGTAGTACTGCAGCTCAAAGCTAGCTTGAAGCACTGCGCCTAGCATCATTAGCGCTACAGGAGAATACACACACAGTCAGGTCTCAGAGATTTGAGTGGCAATCGGAGCGTAAACATTGCACCTGTCAGCTCATTACCCGGCCTTCAGTGTGTGTGTGTGTGTGTGGGAGCGGCGTTTTGCTGGATGGGACATCGGTTGACTCACAGCAAGGTGAAACACCCTGCCCTGCTGCTCCATCCCTGGATCCATCGCACCGAGAGCAAAGGCAACGGAGGGGCTGTCAGGAGTCACCACTTCCATTACCCACTGAATCCTTTAACAAGGGGTTTTAACTTGTTGAATAAGTCTGATATCGATTCAGAGGCGGGGGGGAAGTGCGGCTATATGGGTGGATTTCAATCACCAGGGGACTCGAGAGGAATCAGACCACGCCTAATTATCTAAATCGTCTCACTAATGAAGTGATGTTTGCCATCATGAATCACCATGAAGGGATTCACGATTGCATGGCATTTAGAAACAATGGCACAATGAAATGTGCAACCCGTGTAACAACTCATTATTTCTTAATAATCTATATCAATCAACCAGTGTCAAGATGCTAATTCTCTGCTGTTTGACTATGGAATTGCACCGCCCAAGAAAATGAAAATCCCTTTAATCGCCTGACAGAAAAGCTGATTTCCTCTTCTCCCAATGAACCACATCAAACTCGCAGTAGCAACTTTTACTTGCTAATGGAGTAGCACATAGTAGCCCATAATGGTTCAATTGACCTGTTTACCAAGTGTTATGGGTTATTTGCAGTAAACATTTCCCATAAAATGTACTTCTACATGAGTCGTATAGAAAAGGCGACAATGAGTAGAGGGGGCGACAGGTGATGCAAAAGTCGCTGGTTTGATCCCGGCTTACCCGGAAGGTTATAAAAGCGCTTTATAAATGCAGTCCATTTACCATTTACCAAAAGCTCAACTCCCCGATTCTATTATAGGTCTGGGGGCGTCATGTACGTACGTTAGGGAGCGTAGCATAAAAGCGTGCGCAGCCTGACAGCACATGGCTCACGCTGTGCCTTCGCATTTTACGTCGGATGTACAAAACTGTCCACTAAGTTGCTGCGTCCAAAAGCAATGGAACTGTTGAAAAAGAAAGCACTAGTTTAAGGATCATGAAATAGACTATACTTGTCTATGATGTATCGTCAAACCTAGAGATAACGGGTGTAATTCTACCCCAAACTTAATTTGGGAGACTACAACACATTTACAGTACACGTATGGGAAGGGAAAGAAGACATCACATGATGAACAAAGGAAAATATTTATTTTACAGCCTCGGCTTGTGCCTTCGTCTTGCTTGGGTTACTCCTGCCATTGTTTTCCATATGCGAGTAAAAGCCCTCACTGGTTTAAAACACCTGAGTTTTCACACATACAATGGTCAAGACCCACCTCTTCACAATCCACTACGATCCTTTGACTAGTGACCTCTACACCTCACTCCACTCACTCAAACTATGGGAGTTTATCTATGAGACGGCCCTTTATCTACTTTCCATTCTCTCTATATATATACATTAGAAAGTGTTCTGCTCTTATGATCAAACACTTTCTTGTTTAGGCAATTATTTTGAAGATTGACTGGTGAATTGAAGATTACCCTGATGACACGATGCACTACAGTTATTCTAACTGTATGTGGTTGGCTTACAATTGACCTTTCCCAAGCTCCACCCTTTTCACTTGTCCTACATAGTTACTGTAACTACGATAGAAAGCTATTACAGCAAAACAGATAGGTTCCGTCAAATTCCAAAAATGCTCAATTGGTATTGGACATGTAAAACGGAGCGAGGCTTGGGAAAGGTCTATTGCTGGTGTATGACTAGTTCATCTACTGACAAATATATTGATTGTATATTTGTTTCTAGGAGCCTCTTGAAAACGAGATGGTTCGTCTCAAGAGGTTCATCCTAACACATTTATCTATATTATTGTAAGTCGCTTTGGATAAAATCAGCTAAATTCCATAAATTGGAATAGGTAATCACTCTCCTTACACAGCTTCTCCCATAGTTTTTCACTGAACTCCCACTCTTCCCTCAACCCTCCCATGAATTGGAAAGCGTGACTTGCAATACTGCATTCCTCTAGCAGGTAGAATACCGTTTTAGCCATGTGCCATGTTTTAAGGCGCAAAAACGGAAGCTTACACGTTCACGAGGCCTTCAATGTATAATTAATATTAAAATGTAATTTAAATCTACATCATGAAATATAATTAAAATATGATTATTTACTTTATTTTATATTTTTTATTATTAGTTTACCATATACTATAAAGTTAATGGCAGAATGGTCATATGTTAGCAACATATCAACTGCAGCCACTGGTAAACAAATAACTGAAGTCTTTTTTATATATAAAACCTAAATTCAATTTTGTTTAGTTACAGGGCTGTTCTACAGTGAATTCTTCCTGCTAAGGGCATGTCTATGGCATTACAGAAGCATGTCCTAGTGGGTTACTTGGGGAATCTTTTGTGCTAGTGATTTATGCAACCTCACAATGGCTTGCCCTGAAGGAAATGTGACACATTTCTACAATAATTGATGTAAATGATGGTTTCTTCTCTTTGTAATTGATTATAATTTACCCACAGTCCTTTGTGCTCACACAGTAAAACACATTAAAGTCTTTAGAATACAGAGCAAGACACTGTATAAGCCTGCTCCATGTAAAATACAACCTCTTTCACCTTTAATATTCAGCGATAGGGTTAGATGAACATATAATTGATATCTGTGTGTGACACGTAAGCTGCTTTTCAGGGCATGTTCTTATTTGACAGAGATTTAGCAGCAGCACCTATTGATGGGAAGCTGTAGTGAGGAAAAATACCAGGATCTATGACCTTGTGTCAATGAAAGCTGGCACTAAATATTCCCTTCACCGTCTGGAGCCCTTCTGCTGCGAACATCACTCACCCGGACATCATGTGGTCGAAATACATCCAGCGCAGTGGCCTCTAGGGGCACTATTGTGATTAGGAAGTGATCAATGCTGTGAGATAAACTGTCCATATGCCACACATCATTAGCTGAGTCAAGCCAAGGCATTTCCTTGTTATTAATCACCATGGCCACTCAAGCTTTCCTCGTTGCTGGCGGCAATGTAACTACTATGGCGACGATGCCATGGTCCACCCTATTCTGTATTCCCTATGCCTCCGATTGGCTTGAGGGGTTAATCATAAATACACGGGACCCTCTGGCGCTCAAGGCTCTGTGTAAAACCAGAGTAGAATGAGCGTAACAGCCAGCTAGCTAAAGCCATGCTAAAACAATGAATAAGGTAAAAAAAAAAAAACATTTAAAAAAAATATTATTTTCAGAAATGGCGACCTAAATGCATGGATGTAAAGTACTGTTTGATAATTAATATCTCCTAGTGCAGTGCATCTGATCATTGAGGGTAAACTAACCCCCTAAATGTAACCACAAACCTTAACTAACCTTGTATCCTCTTAACCAGAGGGAGAACTAACCCAGAACTAACCCTTACCCAATCACTAGAGTATTAGAACTCCTAGATTTAACTTCAATTAGCAATAAGAGCTTCTGTAAATGAGTGTCAGATCATTTAGCCAATCAGAGGCAGAGTAGGGCGGGTCATGGCATCACCATATTTGAATTTGTAGAGCTGGTGAGAGGGCTTGTGGAAGGAGCTCAGGGGTGTTGGCTCATCTATCTGTACCCATCACTGTTGATGTCGCCCAGCTGGGAGACACGTTGCTGCATTGGTCTCAGCTTCTTCCCTTCATCAGTCTCTAGTCTCAGCCTCTTCATCGGCACTACGTCACATAAGAGACCGTCTCTAGTCTCAGCCTCTTCATCAGCACT
>JAODOY010055428.1:0-18046 GCA_025399855.1 Forbesichthys papilliferus | reverse complement strand
GGGGGGGGGGGGAGAGAAGGGGGATGGAGAGAGAGCGTCTGGACGGGCTCTCTCACACACGTGCTGTCTTCTGTAAACACGTTGTAAACCCTTGCAGCCACACTTCTAAATAACTCACCACGGTTACAACATACAGTATATCTCGTTTAGAAAATGAATACGTGTCTCTTGACGGTTGGTTCTAATGTGCCTATAACTCCGTAACGATCTACCCGAATTCCCCTGTGTGTGTGTGTGTAACACACTGCACCGGCCGTCCACACAAGCACACGATCTGTTGCCCCTCATGGTGGAAAATATTGGCGGGACACAACGTAATTTAGAAGGCAGCTACGACTTAAAGAATAGCTGGTCCCCAACCCCTGGCAATGTCGTCTGGCATGCAGGAACGCTGGCATTAAAACCTTGTTAACATAGGATGACATCCCTTGTGATTCTCCCCCCACATCCCGCCAAAACAAGGCCAAACCTGTGCGCTTTTAAGACAACACGGTGTTGGACGGGATTAAAAAGTGGACGATGAATAATGCTACTGTGTTTGTTATTCCAGCTGTGCTGTGAACAACGGCTCTAGGCGCTGCTATGCTAACAATGCCCAGAAAACAAAACGCACACACGTTACACGAGCTCCCATTAGCTACAAGTACTAGCAAGTAAAGGCCTCTAACGTGGCCATGCTTTAAGTTGTATCTCAATTACAGATGTCGCCAAGATAAATCAGCATCGTTAAAACACTAAATGCAATTTACCTTAATGTAATCCTCATTTCTCTGTTTTATTATTTTAATTTGGACCCCGGAGGAATGTTTAATCTATACGCTTAATTCCTGTGTGAATAGCATCTGACTTGACTTGATTAGTACAGATTATGCTAATTGCTATTGACGGCAATTGGACTGATAAAGTGTTATTTCACTTCAATGAGATATAGAAAGGCAGGTCAGCGATTTTCATGCATTGTCTCTAATGTCAGTGCGCTGCACAGCGCTTCGCTGTCTGCATGTTAACTTATAATTAGCTCTTAAGAGGAGGGTTTCAGGCACGGAATGAACGGCGCTCTGAACCCACACACAGTGTTTGAAACATGCCCCTCTTCCAGCTCACATTAGCATAAAACTCTCCTCTGAAAGCCAGGAACACCTTGCAGAGTCTGACTCGCATTATGGGATTGCGGGGAAAAGGAACGGGTGGGCAGTGGACAGATCAGCCCTACAGTACAAGCAGAATGTATACAGAACTTCTTAAATAGCACCCCCTTAATCTAATACGTCCGTGACATTCAAAATAATGCTGCTTTCGCCAGATTTGCACTCCTTATCTGCAGATAGGATCGAAGCTGGCCGCTAAAATCCGAAGGCAGAACGACAGCGCTGCCTCCACGCGAACGTTGCATCAAATCTGAGAGAAGCCGCCAAATTCACTCCCGTTTGGACATAATGCCACACGAGCCACGTTGGGCTTATATGCGGATCTCATGAATAGCGAAGAGACTGCCGAGGCGCTGTGTCCGCTCAAGGCAATCGCTCGCGTCAGCACCTTCCTCGTACCAGGAAGGCGATGGGACGAGGGAGATATGATAATGAACATGTGAGCTGTCTCAAAGATCACAGCGTCATGCATGCAAGCAAGCGTATGCAAGGGTGGCCTAGCTGTACAGCCTACATCACCACGGGAAGATGTGGAGACCTAGAGAATAAGTGGTTAGGTCGCCCTACCGGCACCTGAAGATGCAAAAGCCTCCTCCTTACAGTGCAGCCTATTTTAAAGTGGGCTAGTGCGATGCGTTCTGACTATGACATATGCTCCCTTCAAAGCAATTCCCAGATCGATGCTGGATGGATGAGCTGAGGCAGGCTTGTGCTAGTAAAAATCAGACAAGAAAGCCCAACAGACTGAACAGCATGTCGAAATGATCTGACTTTTAACAAGGGGCCCGTTGTGAATAACCTGACACACCAGATGGATTGTTGTCACAACTCCATCGTACGTTGAAGAGCAGGCACTTTCAAAAAGATACTTGGCAGTTGATTGGATGAACGATCTGGTTGTTTTCGCTGTTGGCACCATGATCTGCACACCTAAACCACGCCCGCATAGCTATAAACACAACCCTGATTGGAAAACCACGCCCATATACCTATAAACACAACGCTGATAGGAAAACCACGCCCATATAGCTATAAACACGACCCTGATTGGAAAACCACGCCCATATACCTATAAACACAACGCTGATTGGAAAACCACGCCCGTATAGCTATAAACACGACGCTGATTGGAAAACCACGCCCGTATAGCTATAAACAAAACGCTGATTGGAAAGTTCAGTTGTTACTCGGACACATACAAAAGGCTCCGAGGCTTTCTAGACTGATTCTCACGGCGAGATAGTTTGGGTGACTCATGTCACTGAATGCTAGACGTCGATAATGACTTTTTTTTATCACAACCGGTCAAGAGAAAAGGGTACTTGCTGCCAAGTAAGCTCAGAATAACATATGGGGAACATTATAATTAAAGAACCCCAGTCTGTTGTAGTGATACCAGATCACCTCTTAATGTTGAAAGCACACTGTTATCTGAAGTGAGCCTGTGAAATGACTCAGAACCCGGATGACTCAATGTTTTAGGCCAAGTTTCCCTTTAGAAAAACTACACTGGGGAAGTGGTGGGGGTGTAGGTGTTGAAACACCTCCGAGAAGTTTGCTCCTACTTCTCACTCCAACTTTTCTAGGCCCGAAGTAAAGAATATTTTATTTCGATTGTTTGCACTCAAGTTGTTTTGAGGCTTCTTGGGTTTTACACAAGAAAATATATTCCCCAGTTCAGTTGTTCCCAGGGACTACAAACGTACTCAGAACACACGAAATGGCAGGTTACAAGGTTGTCACCTGGTAGTGTAGATAAGCTTATGACTGGCAAATACAGGATATACCTAAGGGCTTCTCTTCAGCTATTTAGACAAAGCTGACATCTGACAACCGGTTGATTTCAGAACCATAAATCAGGGATTGTGCGTTTTGCTCAAGGACACTTTGGCATGGATGCCCACACACTGATATATTTGGCGGAGAGAACCAAGTTGTTCTGCCAAATAGTCCTGTGGTGATGACCCAAACTGCGGCGTTTTCCGTTATGAGAAGGTCACTCTGAACTTTGCCTTTCCGCCTCAACTAAAATATTGCGGGCAGTTTAATTTCCTCTTACCAAAAGGTACACCGCATCGTGGATGGGGTTAGGCTCAGGCCACATGCTCAAGGCTGCTCACTGGGGCTGCCGGCGGAACTCAAACCCGGGACCTTTCCGCTGAGACTGCTAGACCATCCTGATCATGTTGCACATGGTTGTGTGGGGAGGAGTAGAGGAGGCGTAGGGGGAGGGGGAAGAGGAGTGGCAGCCATTCCTCACACAAAGGAGGAGCTTAAGGTGTTCGGGGGATATTTACGCCTGAGACGAGGAGACAGCCTGACATAGCAGGAGCGTTAGCCTTTAGCTTCAGTCCAAACCGACGTGGCCTGTGCCATTGTGTGCCATGGCACCAGGGTCTTTGAGACAGGCTTGATGTACATCACTCTAAGCTAGCTTCAGTTGGACTCCGCGAGGAGAATATACCTGGAGATCTGACACGAGTCAGAGTAACAAGTGAATTACCCATCACCGTCGTACTGACAGCTACGGGTGTAGTTTGAGTGTGATGACAGCTAAAGCTGCTTTAAGACAACTTGAAAACAACAGTGACAGACAGACAGCTCATCCAATCAACTGCCCAGAATTTTTTTGAAAGTTCAAACAGCTTCAATGATTAGCTTCCCAGATGGACGTGTGTCTAGAGATCCATGTGGCGTGTCAGATTACCTCTCTAACTGGTCACAAGCATCTAACTTGGTATGCAGACAGCCTGGCCTGCTCTGTACTGGAGCTGACATCCCCAGCCAAGGAATTATGATGAGAGATGATTGTATCATGACTGTAATTGTAAATGTAAATCCGCCGGTGCAAACTGACTTTTTTTTTTTTTTTTTTTCCCGTGCATAACGATGAGTCGTCCCAAACAGAATTTACATTCCACTTCATACTGCGTGGCGACTGCATTAATTTGACAAACAATAACCACTGACAAATGAATAACATAAAAGGAGATGATTAACTCCAGAGAAGCAATCTGGGATGATAATTTACGTCGCTCGTGCACGCCGGCCTCTGTGTGTCTGTGTGTGTGTGTCAATATCGTAGTGCTCGTCTCCTGAGGGAGGGTGTCTGCCACAGTATTGCGTGCGCGCACGTGTGTCTGTGTGTGTGTTTACTGGCGCAACTCCCCTGGTTCATTACGGTGCATTGTGGTCCCCCATGCTGACAAATCCTCACTATTCATCAAAAGCCAGAAAGCAGGGGGTGGGGGGTGTAGTGTGACGCGCGACAGACATTTCCCTCCATCCATTAAACAAACAACCCCCCTCCCCCCCAAAAAAAATAAAATGTGGGATGCTAATTAAAAGCGCTGAATTTGCTTCTCTATGATAAAAAATAACTAGCAGTGATTAGCGCAGTTATGCACTTCTGAGACGAGACGGCCTTGCCGCGGAAGGACTCGAAACGCATCCATCCCCCGCGCAGATGGACGCGTCGCCAGGTTGACACAACAAATGCAATTAGTAAACAAATAGCGGCTTGTCACCTCTCATTTGTCATCAGCCAAAGTGCTACGTGAGCTAACGAAGTCGACTGAGATTAGGCTAATTGCGGAAGCTAATTGATGCTTGTGTGTTTTTGCACATTTGTTTTTTTTTGGTAGAATAAAACATGAAGGTGTACTTTGTTCATATTTTTCTGTGTGTCTATGCGTGTATCAACAGTTTTTTTATTAATACTAGACACAATAGGCAAAAAAAATGTTTTAAATGTACACATTCTGAACTTGTTTATATCCATTATACGGGAAGTAAATGGTTTAATCAGAGAGACACAGGCAGAGAGCGGACGATGAGGTGATCTTCGCAGAAAATGACACAAAGTTTATTATCTTACAATCGTTACCTTTAGCTTTAAGGAAGTGCACTGAACAGTAGTTGTCTCAGCTCAACACACTCCAGTAGCCTATTGTACATACTGTATAATAATGCAGATCCCATCAGAGTTGTTAGTTAAAACTACCCCACGGCATGCAGCTCTGATGTTAAAAAGCAATAATTGGTGGGCCAAATTAACAAGGGAGAGTCAAACGGGAAAAATGGTTTGGTTAGAAGAAAAAAAAAGAAATCGGCAGAATAAATCGAAAAAAAGCACCCAACAGTGCGTGTTTGATTGCTTTTGCCTGATGAGTTGAGTAAAGGATACAATTAAATGAGTGCCCATTGCAGAGAGAAACAGGTTAATGGAAGTACACACAGTTAAATATATATATATATATATATATATATATATATATATATATATGTGTGTGTGTGTAATGACTGTACAGCTTTAGTTGAAAGCGGTTCCTCTCAAGTGAAGTATTTCATGGTGATTACAGAATAAGCACTGTGTGCATGAATGACAACATAAATTGAAACAATCACATACCGGTATATAGTGAATATATTATATATGGAAACAAGTACACAATACTGTAATAATGTCTGTAAACTCTGTGCTTATACTGTATAAGGTAAAGGTGCTTTTATTAAAACATACACATACATGTAGCTAAATTCATCGTCTGCATTTAAGCCCATCCCTTAAGGGAGCAGTGGGCAGCCGCTGTGCAGCGCCTGGGGACCAATTCCCGATGGGAGCCATTTTTTAGACCAGTGTCACTGGTCAGATGGCACTGTAGTGACCTGCATATTGATAGTGGGGGAAACCCGAGCACCCCAGAAACCCCACGCAGACACGGGGAGAACATGCCATCTCCACACAGACCGGGGTTCAAACCCAGAAACTTCTTCAACACTATAAGTAATTTTCAACGTGTCAACGTCACATGACGGAGACGCAAAACAGTTCGTGCTTGGTGTGCATATTGAATTGATGAATACAGATACCTAACTGCAATTTATTTGTAATTAGTAGTCAATAACGGCATCGATTTACATTTACATCTTCATTTATTTTGTATTTGCGGCTAACTTCCGGGAAATGTTTTGAGGCTCGACGATTGCCGCCATTGCTGTTAACTGCATTGGAGTGAACAACGTTGACGTAACTCTCTCTTCTACATGGCTCTGGTCTGTATAGCAGTGGTTGACTGGCACTTTAAGATGCTTTGCTTTCATTATTCCCGGCTAGTGCAGCATCGCACATGTCCTGCTTCATTCCTTTATCCAAGACAGACTGAAGCCTTCCGTTATATGGCTGACACTAAAGGTTAAACCCACGTTTTTCTGTATGTGGGTGTGCGCGCTTCCGTGGATGAGTGTGTGTCGTTGTAGGTGTTATGCACTATGTTTTTCTATGCATATTTAAGGGAAGTCTGTTGATGTGTGTGTTCCTGTGCATTACTGTGCGTGTGCAACTGATTTTATGTGTATATGTACAGAATATGTACTATGTGCGTGTGTGTGTGTGTACTGTGTGTGCGAGTGTGTGTGGGACGAGGAAGCACAGAGAGGTCAAGGGTCAGCCCACACTCTCCCTCAGAAGGAGCAAACCATAGCGGAGGAGGAAGGGATGACAGCTGTGTATAAATAAACACATGTGCGTTGGCTACAAGCACTATGGCTTATTAGGTTATGTAGCTCAGTTACTGTAACACAGAGGAGCCATGTAATGTCAGCAGAGCAATGAAAATATTAGATTATTAGAGATATGAGGTCTGGTGTAACTAGGCAACTTGGGGAATTCAGCAAGAATGGAAAGAAATGTTAGCTTGGTTGAAGTTGTGTTCCCCTGAAGGAATAGAAGATCTGGGGCCACTGCTTTGTCGTTAGAAAGAGTTATAAAATAATGTTAAAGATTTCTGCACCTTATTAAAGTGTAACTGCACCCTAAAATGTGTTTTTGAGCAGTTAACAAAGTGATATGATTGATCTGTGATAAGACACATCAATGCTTGTGGTGTTATTAACATAATTCCAGTTTTTATAAAAATCTGCATTTTATGGGCTGAAAACAGACCTACACGTCATATCTGTTAAAAATCACCTGGCTAGTATTCAACGGTACACTTAGTACGCTCATACGTCATCAAATTAAAATGTTAATGTTAATGGGGGTCCACCTCTCAGCCCCTCCCCTCACTCAGCTCCTTGACGCATTTTTCAAAAGTTGTAGTGGGTGGAGTCAGGCTCAGTGCTGGGGTGCAGTTACACTTTAAAACAGATGTTTTATCTTTGTGTAGTTCTTATATCTCCCCCTACGTTTCGCACGCTGAACAAATACTGTAATCCAGTGTTTCTACTATCCCTGGCTCTGTACATGGGAAACACAGACAAAGTGGTGCAGATCGCACCACACAACAACACTATCAACAGCCTTGGCAGGGTGTGTGTGTGGGGCACAACTTCTGGGTTTTAGGGGCGCAACCGAGGACTGTGCCCTTTACATTTGCCTCAGGAATGACGGCCATTTGCAAATAATGTTTGTATTTCCATTTCACAATGCCAATTCCACGTTATCACCTCGACACCTGACATTACCGCCTAGACGTGAAGACGACGTCCTGCAGCATCACAATCCCCCAAGCATCCCTGCCATGTGGCTTGTTGCCGTCGGTAACAGCAGTAATGTACTTTTTAATGGCCAACTCCTGCGCTGTAATCTTTGCAAACCTACTGCGCCAATGCCACCCTGCACTGCCGTGACACTCGACAGTGTTCTGGCAAAGCGTGAAGTACGGCCTCATAAAAGGTCTTACCGGCGAGACAAGTGGCCCTAAGAGTTTCAGACAATCACGCTTAAAGGCTCACCGCAAGTTTTGGTGATTTAACGATGTCTGGCCTCCAGATCCATCAGAGACACGGCAAAGCCAATTAAATGCTCAGGTCGTCTAGTGGCATGGTGGCTACCCAGGATAAACTTTGACAGATGATTTTTCACGTCGGGCTAAGGGGAGGAGACACAGAGGTTGAAACCTGTTTGAGTGCAGCGCTCGTATGGAAATGTTCATTAGTAGAGAAATGTGTCTAGAAAGCCTAAATTGTACTCATCTGCCATTAAAAGTATAGTCGTATATTGTAAGCTAATAAACTTTTTGTCAAAAGTCACAAAATATCTCCTCGCATTTTGCCATCATATGGTTCTCTGTGTGCTGAAAAAGTAATCTGCCATTTCTACACAGCCCTGGCTCCGTAAATAGGACCAAAAACAAAGTGGTGAACACCGCTCACAAAAACAAAACCGTAGCACTATACAGTACGCTCTACACAATGAGTTTCAATATGTGGGTGGTGGAGCTTCTGAGGGATATTGTTTTGATTTGAGCTCGACGTAAGCAAGCGTTCTCGAGAATAACTGACCCTGCTTTTACTGTGATATTCAGTAGCAGGAACCACAGTACGGTTAAACAATGGACACAAGATACAGTGAGCTCCAGCTGTCCAAGGGTTTGCGTTTGTGTTTACAAGTTCTCTCAGTTGAGCCTCATTCATGTGGATTTTTACTGCCAAGCCATCAGCACTGTTTGTGTATCCTGTGCTGTGCCACCTGCTTCATAGCACAACAGGAAGCTTTTCAAGGCGTACCGCAACGGGCAAATTAAGAAATAACACAATTATGTCTCACTGGGGGATGTGGTGTTATGCTAATGAAGCATTGTCTCGTGCAGTCGTTTTGTTTGGTACAAAGGTCAGTAAGTAAATATGTGCCTGAGGTTATCAAGCTACATTTATGAATCGGGCTTTATACATTCTTTCTTACTGTTAGATATTCCTCGTCAAATATTCCCCTTAGCCCACTAAGACCGGATGCAACATTTGTGTGCTTTTCCCTTTAAAACCGCATGAGATCTGAGTGCGTTTTATATTATTGCATTGTTTTCAAGACACATGGGTGATGTGATACTGTACGCAAGGTAGGCGAAACGCATTGATGAAACAATGACGCAGAGAAGGCCACAGCATTTTGAAGATGAAGACAACAATGAATCAGATTGTGATGTGAGTGACTGCTGGCTAGCCCAGACTCAGTGGCTGAGACCTGTTTGAGGAGGAAAAAGGGAAAGTAATCATTATTCCCCACGTCAGAGGCAGACTCACTCCGTATTAATCATGGTAATAAATCAGGGTGACAATTATAACAAGTATTTGAAAGCGAAAGGTTAAAGCTCTCAAATTATTTTTATTTAATGTAATAATCTGATACAGAGGCTGAGAAATAAAGGTTTTAGTGACCGTCAACAGTTCTGTCAAGTTTTTAAGAAAACACTCAGGTTTTAGGAGGTTATTAGGAGGTTCCTTAGGTTTTATTTAGGGCACCTTACTGTAGGTCTAAATGAGGTAATACAAAATCACTAAACACACTTCACTCTGGTGATTAGAGATAGCTCCTTTTCACCCTGGCAACAAGGTTTGTGGGAAATGTGGTCTTTAGGACCAAGCACTGAATTGACTCCATGTTTGAGTTCATATTTCCAACTGCCACCAGAGAAGGTCAATTCATATTTAAGTCTAGTTGTAGCTGTGTCCATGGGCTGCCAAAACACCAGTCCGATGATAAGAGGAGCTACGCTACTAAACAGTAAAATAAACCTTGGAGTTACAAAGGCTCATTGAATAAGACCTTGATCAATTTTCAACACTGCTAAAACACCTCAAGTAGATGTTTTTTAGAAACAGCTTGGCAGGCAATATATTAACAATGAGAATCTATAGCTGGAAGGAAAAATCATTATCTTTCACAAAACACAATGTATTCCCAGTTCAACTCCAGTATAATGACATCCACCATTTACCCAAGCTACATATGCACAAGGTACTGTATGCAATGACGACACACTTAATGCTAATTGGACTGAAATATCTTTGCTTGCCAAGCAGCTCTGAAAATCTCAACAAGCAGGAAAGATGATCCAACTGCTCCCTTACAATCACATGATGCCCTTATATTTTTAAGTAGTCACTCTAATCAGCATTTCTGTGGTGCGCTCATATTCTCTGAATCTGCAGCGCCATCGTAATGAGCCCAGGAACATTTTAGTATTCTACAACCGTGTTTGTGGAGAACTCAGAAAGGGCTAAAAAAAAAATTATAAATGGGTCACTTTGAAGTCACATTTCCAAACCACTTAAAAATCTGCATAGACCATTACTCCCAAACAAACATTTCCCCCCCACAAGCATACCAGTGGAGGGAATTAAAGGTGAAGTCAGGCATTCTGGAGAAAGATTGTAGCTATTTGAACAATGATCAAAACTCTTTAATGCCATAGGGTGTCCCTCAGAAAATCCGCCCACCACATTGGAAACACATTGCCGGGGATAGGATAGTGTTGTGTGGTGTGGTCAGCACCACTTTGTGTTCCCACAGCTGCCTAGAAACACCTGATTATTTTTCCATGCACACACAGGACAGGCAGCAAGCTGACCTTGAGGAGATATTTGAGGAGATATTAGCTTACAATCGCTGGCTTTACCTTTAAGTTGAAACGTCTGCCTGTACTTGAGGTCACCCAGTTGGCCCAAAGATTTCCACCCTAACCTTACCTCCATCTAACAACGTTAGGAGTCCAAAGGTGGTAGGACTGCTACAGAATGAAAAGTGAGAAATAAATAGTTGGAGTTGAAACTTTCATCTTGCCGACACAGTAAAGCCTACAGAAAACTATGGATACTTTCTACCTTAGCATCTGAACATGAAGAACAAATATTACTTGCCAACGAATTACACATTTAAATTCAATAATCTTAGAAAGGTTCTGCAGTATGTATTGCATTTACATTATGAATTACAGTGTTGTACTACCGACAAGAATATGAGTCAAGAAGATTATATACCTTCTCTAAACTGTGATAATACATTATACATTCTCCCTGATGGCTTTCAACAGCACAGCCTGTATATTTGACTTTAATATACAGGCAAACAAATCATTTACACAAGAAAATATTCCAATTCCAATAGTCTGTCTCCTCTGAAAATTTCAAGGTGTCAGCGACCCTGAACACGATTTGATTTGGTGGACACCGAGCTCATTCCCTCTGCATTTCCTGGCAGTTTTAGTTACTCAGCCACAGACAGGAAACAACTATCCACTGCCCGATGGTCAGTTCTATTTATTGGGCGTCAAGCCATAAACACGCATTGAATATCTGCAGGTTTTTAAGTTCCATCAATTTGTCGCTACGATTTAAACGTTGCCTTCCTTGACGGGGCGTCAAACAACGCCGTCAGTGTGCTTAATGACTCCAGTCTGACAAAAATGGTCTTCGTCCCGACATTTCAGCTTATGATCAAAGATAAATGTGCTTTTAATTGTCACATACACATATATGTAGCGAAATTGATCCTCTGCATTTAACCCATCCCTCAAGGGAGCAGTGGGCAGCCGCTGTGCAGCGCCCGGGGACCACCTCCTGGTTGTTGACATTGTCACTGGTCACATGACACTGACTGGAGAGTCAACCTGACCCAGAGGAAACCCACGCAGACACTAGACACATGTAGTTTGAGGGAAAACACAGAAACAGGCCACATGCATCGTCCTGGGTACGACATGGGTACATGTCCGTGACAAGATTCAAGGGGCCAGGTGAAACTCTGCATCCTACAAGGTGAAATGGATCTTGCATATGACCCAATGAGTCTCAGAACGTCGCTAATGAGCCAATCAATCTCAATCAATATTCCTAATGAGCCTCTTTAAGTTCCGCTCTGCTAATCACATCAATATTAATCTTCGGCGCCAACCCATAGCCGCGAATTCTCTGGTCGACCATTTGGTTAATGCTCAACTGCCATACCAACCACCCCTCCCCTTCCCCCTTGACGGCCAAGGCTGCCCACAGCGTACACCCCCAACCCCCCCCCCCCCCCCTCCCCTCCATGAGCCGCTAACCTTGGCTGTGTTTTAGCTAAAGTCAGTGAGGCTGTAAGAATGTTTAACAGCCCATTAAGGTGATGGAGCCCTGCAATGTTGAGCACACGACACGCCGGGGTCAACAGGGGTCACGGCTGTGAGGTGTCCCAAGTGAGGCCATGTTCGGAAATGTGGGAGGGGGGTTATGTAACAGATAGCGCTCCTAGTTGGTCTGTTCACGCTGGCTGTAGAAGACAAGGATGCTTTGTTGATGTTATAGCCATGTTGTATGGCTGACAGACGTGCGATTACCCTAAAATGTTTTTTTTTAGATGCAAACCAAGTAATAGGACTGATATGTGATGAGAAACATCAACGCTGGTGTTATTTTAATATAGACAACATTTCCGTTTTGATAAAAATCTGCATTTTATGTGCTGAAAACAGAACTACACGTCACAACCGTTAACAATCACCCCCAGGACCTGGCTGGTTTTCAACGGTACACTTGGTACGCTCATAAGTCATCTAATTCAAATGTTAACGTTAATGTTAATGGGGGTCCCCCTCTCAGCCCCTCCCCTCCCCTAACTCAGCTCCTTGACGCATTTTTTCAAAGTTGTAGTGGATCAGGCTCAGAGACGCTTTACGTAAAGTAATTTTAATCAACAAATCTCATTTTTAGTATGTTATATTTTTATAACATTTATATATATAAAATGTATGTTAATTTGCATTACGTTGGTGTGACGTCACACATATTCTGTACAATAGATGCACTAGAAAAAATGATTGTTGAATAATTCACCTGTTGGAGAGAGAGTTTCTGGGAGAGTTCTGGGTCATTGCATTCTCTGTTGACCGCTAATCACCGCTAACTACAGGATCCATATTTGCTCCATATACAGCATCAACCTCTTGATGTGCAACTGAATTAGAATAAATACTATGTAGAACTGGATTATTACTAAGGATCTCCCAGAACAGAGCCATATGATCAAATATAAATAACTGCAAAAGTAAATGAATATTCTCTTTGACTAATGTGACCCTGACTGGACTGCTCTGGCTAGTTGTGTGGACTTACGGGAACAGTCCTTTTAATCATCTAGCACCTAAGAACTAGCCTCACGAGACCATCCTGATCTCGCGAGCTTCAGTTTAACTTTATCACGATAATCAGCCTGGAAAGCATTGAAATCCTTGCAATTTTGTCTGAGCAGCAACTGAACTTCAATCAGAATCGTATTGATAGCTATACGGGCGTGGTTTAGGTGTGCGGCGTAGTTTAGGTTTGCCGACAGCAAAAACGCCCAGATGGTTCATTCAATCAACTGCAAGATATATGTTTTTTTCCCCTGCCCTTTACAAACTGTTTCCATGGACACTCAACAGATGTACATGTGACTACCAAACCATACCAATCTGGCATGACAGGTCACCTGAGAACAGCACAGTGGTCTCCACTCCTCACTACCAAATCCCCCTCACCTCCAATAGAGCTCCTAGGATTGCATCTTTCTCTACAACTACACTTCAACTGCAAGCAAGATAGCTGTGGTAGAGATTTTGGGTTATATAATGCAATCAAGGACTAGATCTTAAAAGAGGAAAGACTGTCTCTGGATAAGTCTGGATTATGAGCTATAAGATGTACAGGGGGTTTATGGAACCTTTTGAAAGAGGGATAAAGTCACAAGGAAAAGTTAACCTTCTATTGGACTTACATCATCTGATTTCAGATGTTCAAACTACAATACCAGGGCAACACTACAAAAAGACTCACAAAAATGTTCACAAACCTTGATTGAACTGAACAGTGCTGCTCCAGTGCAGTGAAATTGGTTAACATTGGGTTATAATTGATGTGACGATCTGGGGACAAACACTTAAACGCCATTATCTTCGGTATTCAGTGGCACAATGCAGTTGTAATTGCTGTCAAACATTTGAGAAAACATCCAAATCAACTGGCGAGGCAGTTCATTAACAAATAAGCAGGATTGGGAAGTAACTGATTGCATAAAGAACAAAAAATCTATTACAGTGACCAGATAAAAAAGTGGAATCAGATTACAGGTATTTTTTGGAAAATGTGTTGACTTCTAGGACTATCTATCCTCCATCTGACACACAGATCTCAACTCGGATCTCTGAATGCCTCGCTGACATAAGTGCCTGGATGTCTACACATCACATCACATCAACTCAAACTCAACCTCAACAAAACCAAGCTACTCCACCTACCGGCAAAAGACAGCCCTCAAGTGGACCTGTCGATCACCCTTGAGAGCACCATAGTGTCCTCAAGTCAATTCAATTCAATGTTATTTATATAGCCTTAATCACGTTGCAGTCTCAAAGGGCTTTAAAACCTACATTTTCACATGGAAACACCCCCTTAACCTGCTCCTCCCCCTGGGAAAGGAAAAGCTTCATTAAAAACCCCATGGGATAAGAAGGGAAGAAACCTTGGGAAGGGACTACAGAGGGAGGAATCCACCCCTCCAGGATGTCCTCCTCTCCTACTGTAAAGAGTCTTGGAGTCATCCTGGACAACCAACCATCAGGCGAAGCAAACATCGCTGCAACAGCTTGTGCCTGCAGATTCTCACTCTACGCTATCAGAAGAATAAGTCCGTTCCTCACATGGGAAGCGACACAACTCCTGGTCCAAACTCAACTTCACGCCTGGACTACTGCAACTCTCTGTTAACCAAACTACCAGCATGCTCTACCAGACCCTTACAGCGTGTTCAAAATACTGCAGCCCGGCTAGTTTTCAACCAATCCAAGTTCTCCCATGTAACCCCCCTCTTCCGACAACTTCACTGACTCCCCATTGCAGCCCGCACCAGATTCAAGACACGGGTACTGGCCTACAACGCAGTGAAAAAATTACCCTGAGCTACCTCCAAGCAATTGTCCGGTTCCAGGTACTGACAAGAGCACCACCTGGCTGGCACTGCCATGGCTACAAGGTCTCAGGCTCGAAGTCTCGAATGTTCTCGGTCTTGGCACCACAATGGTGGAACGAGCTTCCAGAAACAGTCAAGACTGCTGAAACATAACCCATCTTCTGCAAGAGACTCAAGACACACCTCTTCACGATCTACCACGACTAACGACCTCTCCACCTCCTAGCACTCAATGCTAACTCTGTTTCTTTTTCTCTCTACTCTCTTAAAATAAAATAAAAAGATGTGTGATCATGATCAGGTGGTGTATGACCTGTCCAACTACTGACACATGTACTACATGTAAGGCTGGTGTGTGACCTGTCCAACTACTGACACATGTACTACATGTAAGGCTGGTGTGTGACCTGTCCAGCTAATGACCAATGTACTACATGTAAAGTACATGTAAATCGCTTTGGATAAAAGCGTCTGCCAAATGCTGTAAACGTAAATGTCCTTTCTTCCTTTCTTCCTTCCTATTTACTAGGAAGTTTGCAGAAGAAAAAGGCATAAAACAATTGGCAATTCTATTATTAACATTTCATTAACATCAATCAATAATTAAAATAAAGTTCTACTTTAATCTGATCCCGAGCAATATAAGTGGTCACAAAGATATAAAGATTTAATGCGACGCAGTAAATTTCTTGAAATGGCATTTCAAAGAACAATCTTTAGGTGTGAAGTAATCTAAACATTTGAGAAAGTAATCAGATTATGTTACAAAATGTAGGTAATCCAAAAATTACATTAATGATTATAATTTTTGTAATTAATGTAACCTACCCAACCCTGGGCATAATGCAGTGATAATTGTTTAAAAACCAAAACCAAATCCACTGGAGAGGCAGTCCATTAACACATAAGTCATTTATGATTAACCTGGCTGTACAGTACATTCAGTAAACCTTGTTGCTAACTGCATCATGTTTTACCATGTGGAGCACAATCTGTTTGTTTTGCGTGATTGATGGTTTGGAGTGGTGCACCAGTAATCCCTTTCCCTGTGAGCGCAAATCACCTCGACTTAGGTTACGCACGTCCGTGTTTCCAAACACACATGCACACTCCAATTAAAATACACCGATACACTGGTTAGTGAAAGCACACAGCGCAAACACCCTCACCCACGCACTTTTATGAGATTACACGAGGTGACGCTCGGCTAATCCCACAGGACACGAATACATCTGGCTGACAGGCAGATTTCACAGCCTTCAAAGCTTCACCCCCGGGGAGGAGAAAGCACTGCACACAGGCCCCTATAGCGATTACCCAGGGTCTCTGCAGCACAAATAGTCTGGCAGAGCCAGCCGTTACTTGGGTAAAGGCTGACACACAGCGTCAACACCCGCCTACATGCCAGGAGAGGTATTTTGATTGACATGCAGGACAACCAACAGCGTAACTCAATGACCAAGTCGGACGTTAAACTCACACTGAGGAATTCATTAAAAAATGTAACGACAAGTCTGGCTGTTTGCAGGTCTTGTAAATATGTAAAATATGTAGACTATGGGTTCCTGCTTTAAATAAATGAATAAAGATAGAGAAATTAGTATCTAAAGCTTTATGTCACTCCAGAATTACAGATAGAGACTTGTGAGTGACATCACTAACAGCCAATGAAAACAGACTTCCTCACTTCAAAAAAACTATATATCAGACGTTCAGCACAGTAGCTTAGGTGACGTGTTTAAAGTACAGCAGACATGCCCGTTTTCACTATTCCATTTGCGCAGGTATGCTCATAACTCTTCATATTGTTATTGCTAAACCATTTGCACATAACTGACCTATTGTTGGTTTTTAAACAGATTACACGATCACAGTTAAGTATCTTGCATGTATATAGATTCTTGCCTGTTTGTTTTGTATTTTACTGTGTATTTTATGGTGAAACTGCACGTTGATCTGCACAATTATGCTTTATCTTGGCCGGGTCGCGGTTGCAAATGAGAATAACAACAGAAAAGTGCTGATAGGCGGAATAGGCCGATGCTAGCACACAAGTAGCATACAAGTAGTGTGCAAGTTGTGGGCGTTCGTTTGTACTGAGAACAGGGAAAAAGGGTCAAGTCTCGACATGGAGGGTCCGATCAAAACCCCCTTCCCCCGCTACACAACAAGGTTGCCAGGCTACTGTACACACTGGGGCGAGGATCTACAGGCTCTCAGTGTATGTAACACACACACACACAATGTGCAGTGTGCATAACAGTGTGTTGCTATTTGCCTTTATGCAGGTTGACACACTCATTTCTCTGCTCCAGGGGGACTGACTGTGTTTGTCTACTGGGAACAGGGGGTGGGGGGCGTTCGGAGCAGAGGGAGAGAGAGAAAATATCCCCGGATCTCCATGGCAACAGCTTCTGCAGCTTGGAGGTTGTAACGTGTGGTGATGACATCAAACGCACGGCATAAGAGACACTCTGCTTATCTACTCCGCTGTCAATCAGAACCTCTTAACCCCCACCCCCGCTGAAGAAATACACAAAAAACTCCCCTTCTAGAATGATATGTAGTAACTGTCACCTTACGAAACGTACAAGAATCGCCACACCCTGTAACACACATGATTTCTGCTCAAACAAATGCATACACTACAGAACGTGGCTGATTTTCAAGTCTGGATATTTTAAAATAGTAACATGATAAACTTAAACTTTAGGGGACGTGTGTGTGTGTATTTTTAAAAGTAACAATATAAACTTAGACTTAAGGGGACGTGTGTGTGTGTATTTTTAAAAGTAACAATATAAACTTAGACTTAAGGGGACGTGTGTGTGTATTTTAAAATAGTAACATGATAAACGTATACTTTAGGGGACGTGTGTGTACGCACACACACACACACACTTGTGTCCATACGTTAGGTCAATTTAAGCAAGCCATTTAGCTGAGAGGCAACCAATAGACATTATTGCACAGCCACCAACCTGCTCCGATCAATAGCCTGCATATGAAGCTGTTTGTTTACCTACCTGACATGTTACTGACTGGGTTTATTAGTTTATACTTATTTTTATTGTTTGTTTGTTTCATTGTTCTCCGACAATTAGCTGGACAACTCATTGAGAGAATAACATTAGGTGTCACGTGTATAAATCGTGTACACACAAATTATAATGCAGTGTGCAGAGTGTATATATATATA
>JAODOY010055418.1:0-18048 GCA_025399855.1 Forbesichthys papilliferus | reverse complement strand
TGTGTGTGTGTGTGTGTGTGTGTGTGTGTGTGTGTGTGTGTGTGTGTGTGTGTGTGTGTGTGTGTGTGTGCGTGCGTTGGTGTTGAAGAGGTGAGGATGGGATGTGTGCACAAGATCACAATTGTGGTTTGACATGGATGGGGAGGGGGGGAGCCTTACAGCATCTGCATGCCCCACCCCCCCTCTCCTCTCCTCTCCTCTACTCTCCTCTCCCCTCCTCTCCTCTCCCCTCCTCTCTCCTCCTGTGTTGGGAGGTGATACTATGACGTACAAGTCTTGAGTCATGTCTTGTGGGAGAAGCACCGTCCCCCTTCCATCCCTGTATGTCTTTAACACAGAGAACGGAGGGCAACAGCCAGTGGTGACATCTCCCCAGTGCCTCTGTTTATAGAGATAAGCTCTGTGTGTCGCTCAATCCTTTGTACAGTATATGCATACGTGTACAACACACACGCGCACACGCAAGAACGCGCACGTACGCACACACTAATATGCACAGATACAGGCTGTACAGGTTTCACAGAGACACACCACTATTAGCGGAAAGTGTGAACAGTGAAGCTCTATCGGTGTATGCAGGGTACTGCGAGACGCGTGTCACAATACAGTGAGCGATTGGGAGCAGTACTGCCAGAGGCGTGGATTTCATTACATCTGATTCTGACAAAAACAGAAATAGCTGGTTGTTGCCAAATCAAATGCCACTATAGGTGATCCCCAGAAATTATAAGGCTATTCTTTTCTGGACGCAACACTTTTGCAATTATTCAAATCTGATTAAGGCATTCTTACTTGTTAATTTACTTACTTAACTTAATTTGAATTGATAAAATATAGTCCTATGCAAAAATAACATTTTAAAGAGTAATTGAAATAGCCTATAGGCCTTAATTCAAATGAATAATTGGTAAATCTGTTATTATCGTCATCAGAAGCAGTTCTCAATTTAGCATATTTTGAAAGATAAAAACATTCTTTTCATCCAATCATTTTATCTTTAATTATGTGTTTTTAATAATGTCACCTTTTATATGTAAATCACTATGACTACTGTGTTTTTATTTAAACATATTACAGATTTATTTAGATTTGGTCTTTCTTTTTTTTTTTAATCAAATGCATTTTCCTAAAAATGGCAGGGTAAAATAGATATTTGAATACCTTTGATGTTCTTTTGACCGCATCTTCCCGATGCAGATTCATAATCACTTCAGAGCAGCCTGTCTGTCTCTCTGCCTTTTCCAGGAGAGATAGCATTCTGTTCATTACGCGCTTCATTAATTTAAATGCTAATTGATTCTGCGAGAGGCTTTCAAACCCATGGCCAAGTCTTGCCTATCCCATTGATTGTGTGTGTGTGTGTGTGTGCACCTGCTGAATTCTTCATATGTCCTGACAGGAAATACTCTCCCGCCTGTCTGTCTGTCTGTCTGTCTGTCTGCCTGCCTGCCTGCCTGAAGTGTGGCGTTTATATGGTTTAAGTGCTCCATGCTGGAGAGGCAAATGTGCTGCAAAATGAACCCATGGGTGTCCAAGTCAGTAGAAGGTATATGAGTGTTATGAGTCTCAACATGAATAAATGTAGTTGGCACATATTATAATTGCAGAAAATAGACCATGGAACAGCTAAATGATCAATGATCTGTTGCTAGGAGACACTGCGGTTGGATGCAAAAGATAAATGCTGGAATACTACCCCTGGCTGTGAGCACGGCGTGGAAGAGAAATTAAAGGATGAAGTGGAGACAGAAGACAACATGGGAGGGAGAATTGGGGGAAGTCGCTGGAGAGGCATCCTCAATTATAGCAACGCTGGATCCTCTGTCATTCCTTCATTGTCTTCTCATCTTCTCATGGCTCGCTGTTTACGTTCATTGCAGACCTGCAGCCTATTTAATTTGATATTTTGGGTTACATTTGTCAATTCGATATATGACAGAGTGTATTCAAGCAGAATGAGAACGTTAAAATGATGTCAAAATAATGTCAGTAGTGAAATGGCCTCTAGCTGAAATCGGTGAGGAACCAAAATGATGAGTTATAATAATCACAGGAAAAAGCTGTAATGCAGCACAAAACTCTGTGCTCTTATCTTTGTCAATCTGGTGAACTCCAGTCAAACCACCACAAAAGATAATAAGTGAAGAGGCCCGTTTCCTCCATCAAATGCAGGAAAGTGGCATTTCTAAGTGCATGCCATGATTAGCTCTGAATGGGATGGAGACGCCTGATTGGTGGAGGGAGATGGGGGTCAGCCATTCTGGCAGGGGCTTATACAAAAGCTGCTGATTGCTATTCATCCATTGATTACAGTAATTTAAATCTACAGCAGTCCAAAGGGGCCTGGCTCGCTGGCATGCATGCAGTCTGGAGCTGCAGTTGGGTTATTTTTCTAGATTTGTCACTAAAGAGAATAGTGTCATCTACGACAACATTTACAGTAAAACAGACTGTGGCAGTTTGCATTGAACATTTAAATTGTAATGACATTGTTTTCTTCTGCTGCTCTGTTATACAAACTGTATACGCTGTGGTTTGATTCCAGGATGGGTTGTTGATTCAGGAAATGCTAGTCCAAAATACTAAATATATTGATATTTCATTGACATAACAACAATAACCATCAAAATATTATTTACAAATATATGATATACTGCCACTAATTCACCTGACATTCAAATGCACATTTGGACACCATGATCAGAGATAATGAAACGTGATGAGACAGTTAGCTGAGAGTGGTTTTCCAGCAGTGAACAAAATGATTAATCAAGGATTTCAGGAGCTCTGCCGTCCCACCCGCACACATTACAAGGTTAATCTATCCATCGATTACACTATCACTAAACCACTACTCACTATAGATTTCAAGTCTGTCCCTGAATGGATTGAAATAGGCTAATATAGGAGGGAGGTCATGGCATATACATACATTTACATGTGTGATAAATGTTACCTATAGCATAAGGTGATACCATCAACCTGATGCATTTCTCTATTGAAAACATAAACTATATTCTCCAAAAATATACAGTATATTTAATGACAAAATGTCCTTTTTTTATTCTATTTATTTTATAAAAGAGATTTTGTTTCCACCAACAGCTTAAGTATTTTCACAGATTTAAAGTAAACCATGATTATGTAAACTGCATAAATATACATTCTGTAGTGATTTGTATTTGATATTCTACAACGATGGTGGCAGGTTGAGCAAAATATGTTGATCTAGTTTTGGAAATTAACAGTAACCACAACCAGACATGAATGTAAATTGACACAAACAAAACCATCACACATATAGTCCACATGTAAGTAGAAAACATCGTTTTAGAAATATCAACCTTTTGCCCAGAAAATCACACACACACACACATGTATCTCAATCCAAGCCTTACATGCTGTATTAAAACAAAATGGTTTATCTATTTGCCTTCGTGTGTGTGTGTGTGTGTGCGTGTATACATCTACAATACTGAACATATCCATGTGGTACAGTCCTGGGATGGAGTAGTGTCATACTGCTTACCCTTTGAGAGACTGCTTCAGAGGTGACCTAGTTCACTTGATTATTATCAGCAGAAGGCGTTTCCATCAGCGCGCTTTGTGCTGGGGCACCGAACTGTAACTTGGGACCTGGGACAGGCCAATTGGGCTTGTGTAATGAAGCTCGACACCCGTGTGTTTCACGCACACACGCAAACGCATACAACCCCCCCCCACCCACACACCCCTACAATAGTCCAGTCCAGAAGCAGTTGAATTTATAACATTCATTACCTTGTCTTTTTATCAGGGATCTGATTCTTCAGCGTGATGCTCCAGTGCATGTGCCACACCGTGTCATTATGGGCCATTATGGCGAGGTGACAGAGATGGAGCTGAGCGGGTTAATGGATGTTTGTGCACGCTGGCTGTTATTACACCGCCTATAGAAAAATCACTTTACACAAAATGGCGGGCACAGCACCAACATGGCGCCGATCGACTGGCAATATTAGTGCATCGTCTTGTTTGTGTGTGTGTGTGTGTGTGTGTGTGTGTGTGTGTGTGTGTGTGGAATACCTTTACGCTTTAAGCATTATTCACATTGTTCCTGAAACCATACACAGTCTTCATGCATATAAGTCAGTGCCTTTTTAAGGTAGGCGTAAGAAACAGCAATATGTATGAACAAGACGCATCTTTCAGCACAGATGGAGACTACAGATGAAGACACTGACAGGAATACTGAGTGCAAAATAGAACACTGTAAATTATCTTACAAGGAAATCAAAGAATTTAAAATGCAAATAAGATTGTGGTAAAATTAGCGTTACAACACTTCTCGTCATATTCTAACATTACAGAACATTCAAAAACACAATCATTACAGTCATATAAATAAATCAGCGACACAATACAGTTAGTTCAGTACATTCAAATCCATTTAAATTGTTAAAAACAAAACAGAATGCTGAAGACCAGCTTCGCTTATTTGCCCGTAGCTCCCTTTAGAGTTACAGCAAGTGCCCATGAGTGCTGAACGCCAATCCCTTGTGTCGTTTCACCTCTGTGCATGCTGCCCTTTACGGGCCACGTGTTAAAGGGGTCGTTTCATACTGTGGCTTTATAAGGCCCGGGAGAGTGCAGAAATGTCACGCGCGCAGAGGCAAATCGGTTCATCTGTGTCTTGGCCGCCCCCTGGGAATGGCATGAATACCTACAGAAGGAAACAGATACTAATGCTCTGTCTCCTCCTCTTCCGATCAAACGTGTTTGAGCTTCAAGTGGGACAAAAGGCGAGCCAATGAGATGGGAGAGGTTCTCGGTGAGGACACATCCGCTCGGTCTGCTGGGGTGCCCTTCCTCCCGTTCCTGGCTCTCCTATTGGGAGCCTCGCGTTATATCACGCCCCTGGCAGGCAACGTCACAGCCACCGGGGGGGAGAGTGACAATAAAAGCAGGAGCTGTTGTTCAGCTGCACCCGCCTGTCCAGGTCTCCCTTCTTCAGCCACGTCTGTCCAGAGGACAGCAGAGCAATGGGGTACATTTGTGATTTGTGAGAGTGGGGTACACTCCTTCTGGAGTGTGTTCTGGCCACGCTGCCTGGCGTGTCCGCCGGGGGGTTCATCGGGTGGCACCGGGCTTCAGCCTGATCACCCACTCCCCTCCAGGGTTACTGTTGTACAGGTCCAGAAGGTGTGTTTCCGGATCTAGGCAGCGTTCCCCTGTGTATACACACACACACACACACACACACACACACACACACACACAGTCCTCTTTATCTGACAGTACTTTGTGCAGACGTTCCAGGGTCTTATATTAAAAGCTACAACGTACAGACAAAGTTCTCTATCTGTGTCAACAAAGAGCACCGCTATGGCCTGTGGACTAATACCAACTCGTCTGTGTGAACATTTACATGTGTGTGCTAACAAATTGTCTGCTCTGATGACTGCAGATGCCCCTCTGCAGCACTCACACACTTGGCTGGCTTTATTAGCTCACATGAGCAGAAAGACATGCAAATGTTCTACGTACCGATGTTACCGCCCACTTCATAGATGACACAGTCAGGGAAGGCTACAGAGCCATTTCTGTAGGAACACACAAAAATATTCATGTCATTTTGTGCAAACCATCTATAAGAAACTATATTTAGAAAGAGTAGCTTTATATTCATTGGGCAATAGCAGGAACATCATATTTATTGATATTATGAAATGCAAGATGCTATAGTTGTGTGTCCAGGTTAAGGCGCAATACATTGTTATTACTAAATAATGGCAATATTTAATCATTCATCATTATTTTAAAACAACTAAAAATTCGGTCTGGCAATTTAACATACTTTCTAAAGAAAGGCAATACAACTCACCAAAGCATCAAATCAAATTATTATATTATGTCAGTCTACTTGTGTGAAATGATGCAGTTGAACAGCGACGTACCTTTTCAGGTTAGCCTTGCCTTTGTCAGGGCTACATAAGAACTGGCGATGGAACTGAGCTAGTAGACAAGAGACTTGTGAGTTGACATTGATCTTATACTCCATGGTGCCATTCGCTAGGTCTCCAACCTGGACCTTAACTGTACGACATGGCTATGGGACAATAACAGAAAGTGCTTTAACATTTTCTTCCCATGTGTGTTGGACCAGAGTACATGGTGTGTCCGCACAGGCAGAAATACTGTAGGCAAGAAAAGCTGCTGACCTCAGATGTGGTTTTATCAGGTTTATCGCGGCTGTCTGCGTGGATCTTCCTCAGCAGGTTTTTAATGCGCCGATCGTAGAACTGGTAACGCCGGTTACTGTTGTCGTTCAGCTTACGCACCTGGCTCATCAGGAAGTTAGGTATCTGGAGGGGCAAAACAACAGATTTGTAGGAATTATGAATGAAACACTTACGTTTTATTACTATTGTTGTCTACCAGTTAAGCTAAATGTTTCTAATTGCTGCACAAAAGCGAAATGATTTGAAACGACTCAAGTGTTCTGATAAGATGAATTAAAGTCTAGCCTAAAATCTGAATTTGTTTAGCCTCTAATGACAGTGGCTACATTTACATGCACACTAGTATTCCACTACTATTCTATGGCAATATTCTGATTTTGATAAGTGCCATGTAAACAGCATATTCCTTTTGGATATTCAGAATTTTGCGTTTGTTCAAATTTTGCATTTTCCGATTTATACACCTGGGATACCTATGATACGCCGATATTACTGCACAGCATGTATGCAACAGATTCGGAATATGAGTCTCAAGTGGGGTTTAAATGCATTTTATGGCCTTAGGTCTCTAGCCTGTTTACGGTAAAATATATGCCGAAGCCTTTGAAAAAAAATCCTATTTGGTTGCAAATACACAAAATAGCACAAATGGCTCCAGCCTTTCCATTTTTCCTTATATTAGAATATTTAATGCAATCTAAAGTTTCCAATCTACTCAGCTATAAACTCAGAGTCTGGTTGAGACCTCAAAACCACCAGTGTTGACTGACCATCCACAGGAGATCCTGGTAGCGGATGAGGAGCCTCATAATGTCCGCAGCCTTCTCCGCCTGTCCCTTCTCTGCCCCCTCCGTCAGGCGGCTGGGAACGGCCTTGTGGAGGAAGAGGTTGGGGGCCATGATGGTGGCCACGGCCCACAGGTTCATTCTGTTCCTCTTCTCACGGGACACAACCTTGGACAGGAACTCCAGGAGAGCCTGGAGAGAAGCATACATGCGGGTATGAAGGCCTGGCCTCACACACAGCTGTGTTGTGTGGTTATTTATATTTGTATATATATCAGTGTCACCCCATAACATGCTATGGAGGGGAGCTCATTTTTGATGGACGAATGTAGTCAATGTGTGTATTATATTTATTATCTACACATAATTAAACCTTTAAAAATCATAGAAATGTTACGTTTGTTATGTTATTTTTACGCTAATATATCAAATAATATAACATGTTTTGTAGTGTTTTCTGTCAGTAATTTGAAATGGTGTAAAGAGTTTCTTGTCTTGCGACCTCCATATCAAGAACTACTGATGTAAAGTATGTACAGTATGTATAGACTGCAACGTGTTTAAGGGCTATAGAAATGAAATTGACTTGAGTATGTATAGTATGTATAGACTGCAACGTGATTATGGGCTATAGAAATGACATTGACTTGAGTATGTATAGTATGTATAGACTGCAACGTGATTAAGGGCTATAGAAATGACATTGACTTGAGTATGTACAGTATGTATAGACTGCAACGTGATTAAGGGCTATAGAAATGAAATTGACTTGAGTATGTACAGTAGTAATACGATCATACGTTCACATACTGTAGGTCTCTACGCGTGGCAATGAACATGCAGCTACACACACGTGTGCGGCGTGATTAAGTCATACAAATGGCGTGCCTCAAAACAGATTATGATCGGCTATATACCCACAAATGAATCATCCCGATCATGCTAAACTATGAATTGCAGGGCTGCCGCACTCTACTGCTTTAGTCAAGCCGAGTTTTCACTGACATAAGAGCAGAGCTCACACACTTACAGATCAAGGCTTCACATGCCATAAAGCAGTGTTTGTCTGCACGTTTATTGTTCGTCAGTGAGAGAAGAAGAGAGAGAGAGATGTGAAGAAAGTATATTGTGGGAGAGAGAGAGTCACTGTTATGATGACGGGTTTATTGTTTTGTTGTTTCCTCTAAAAGATCAATTTAAAGGCTAACGTCTGAGCAGGAAGGGTCCTGCTCCGGGAGGATGTAGTCCGAGAAGGCCATCCGTTATTGTAAAACTACTGTATGTTATATACATACGTAATAGAATGTAAAGATAGAGAACTACCAGGATAATACAATATGACATATTGCTTAATGACACATCCAGATGTTTATGGACACCCTTACTGTATACACACACACACACACACACACACAATTTATTTGATACCTACTATTCTACTTAAATTAGCTATATGTTCTTATAATCAATTATTCTTTTCATATAATGTCTGTGTGTGTGTGTGTTAGTCTGTACCTTGAGTGTGTTCCTGTTGGGCTCAGGCAGCAACAGGATGAGAAGGTTCAACATGTGGAGTTTTTGCTTCAGCTCCAAGATGTCTGGGGAAAACAGACACCAAATGTATAAGCACACACACACGCATGCACAGACGCATAGACACACACACACACACACACACACACACACGCACGCACAGACGCATAGACACAAACACATACACAGACGCACGCACACACACACACACACACACAGCTAATTTCCTCTCTGTTGGGCCCAAGAACTGGGATGGGTCAAGATTAATGGCAGTGTGACAGGCCGCCATTAGGTTTGTTAGCTTACATCTCACATTAGATTCATCTCACCATCGATACATCAGCTGGCCGTAAATCACATTGAATTAACATTCCCGGGGTAAAACGTACGCGCAGGTGAACCTCTAGCCAGGCTCCTCACGCTAGCTAAGGCTGCTGCAGTGCAGGACACGAGCTGCAGAGCCTATCAGTGCTTTCATCTTAAAGCCATTGCACCACTTAGAGCACAAAAGATAAGCGGACAAGGCTAATTATGATGCTTTATGGTGATGTAGATGGGCTCCAGCCAAGTAGACCTGGGGGTGCTGCGTGGATGTAATTATTGTGACGTGATTAGATACAGGATCACTGTGCTCTCCGTATAATAAATAGACCGGTGAATGAACCATTACAATTGTATCTGGTCACTTCATTAGTTTGGTGCGACAGTGGGGCAGTGGGTAGAGCTCGGCGACGGATGATCCACTAAGTTGCTGGTGCAATCCCCGCTAACTCCTCACAAGTGTCGAAGTGTCTTTGAGTGAGACACCTAACCCTATACTGCTCCCGATGGTCAGGCAGTGCCTTGCCTGGCAGCCATCACCATCCGTGTGTAATTGGGTGAAAGTGAGGCAATACTGTAAAGCACTTTGAGAGGCCTTGGAAAAACGCTATAGAAAAAGATAGTTGATTTACCATGTTAATTTACAGTACAGCAATATTAGTAGAATTATTAGTAGAGTAGTGTGATCATTGGAATCTTAGGGCATACGGAGGCATTACAATACAAAGTATTATGGCTACTGACCTCTGACAGCACTGAAGGTGTTGACGTATTCTGAGGTGAGGAGAGGTGAAGGAAGCTCTCTGATGAACTTCTTAAGCAAGGCAGCTGCATCGTTGGAGCTTACAGCATCCCAGTTCACCGCACCTGAGTAGAAGTTAGCCTCCAGGTTCTGCTGTAGCAGCTGGTAACAGGCCATTGAAGACAACATTGACACACAGGCCATTTCACCATGAACTGTGTAATGCGCGTGCAACGCGGTTTCATTACACTGCTCTAAGCATGGAGGTTTTTTGTCTTTCTCGTTTTATTTTCTTAATTCGTATTTCGTATTTTCTGATTTTATTGAAATAAATGTACACATGATATTTGTATTGTCTATTATTTCTCTTTGTGCCTAAGTAATACTTATTACAATGTATGTGTATTATTTTCTAATATTATTATCATCCATAACATTGTGAAAGCTGAAACCCATTTAATAATAAAATAAACATAAATAAAACATAAAAAGGTAGGCAATGTATTTCACGCACAGCCATGGTACTGACTTGACTTAGCATTTTTCGTTTATTGTTCACCTCAATTTGAGTTTCAGGGCTAAACAGTGACCCCAGGTGGCAAATTCAAAAACTACCATTCTATACATATTCTCCAGCAGCAGATAAATATTGTCACTGCAGTTTTTTTAATTAAATTTTAGTTTGAACTCCAATAACAATGATGATCCCTGTTTAAGAATATTACGCATCTATAAATAAAAAAGTTATTTTTTGTCATAGCAAAAATAAGTGCATAAGATAAGTTAGACCAGTCGTTGTAGAAAATGGGTGCTACTTTTAAATTGTACTGGGTACAATGGGTAAACATTTCACAGTACATGCATGTGCACACACGCCATTAATCCACCTCCATCCATTAGTGGATGTGTGATACCAGTGACCCACTCTGCACTTTACCTTGATTCTGGACTGAGACCCTGGAATCCGCAGTATTCCCTCACAGTCCACCCCTTTCTTCTCCAAGAAAGACAGTAACTATGGAAGAAAGACACAGCAGGCATATGGGATAAATACTATGATATGAGGGAGGAAGAGAGAATGGTACAAAGCAGTAGAAATATCAATACATTATCTTGCCTGCCTCTGGTGGCTATTCCTTGTCACTACAGCCACATAATGGTTGTGGTCAAAAATTAAGAAAGTAAGTGATTAATTTTGTTTTAAAATAATGATCTGAATAACTAATGTAGTCTCGTTCACACGAAGGCCTGGATGCACGTTGCTATGTTAGTGTGTTTGTCTGGTGGTGTGTTATGTTGTTCAGGATTATACTTAATTAACCCAACTAGTTTTCCACGCCTAACTGAGCTGCGTTATTCTCCAGCTCTGGTGATGTAACACAATATAAAACAAAAGCACAAGATTTCACTGTGCTCTGTCCAACGATGGAAAGCTGTACTCCAGGACAGTGCGGGAGCTGCTGGTACGCTAATTGTTTAAAGGCTCACGTGCCAAACGAACTACACATCGTCACATTTGAAAGGCTCAGACAGAAGGTTCCGGCTGCTCACCGCCTGCAGGATGAGAGGGCTGGTAGTGTTGGGTTTGACTTTCTGATCGTGCTCCAGCAGTGTGGCCAGGGGCACCCCAAAGAGAGAGCTGTCTGTGAAGGAGAAGAGGCAGGCTTTACTGTCAGCGCCCGCGCATTCCTGTACCCGACGTGTTAGCATTTAGCCAGGAGTGACCCTGCCCTGTGGCCTGTGTGTGTGTGTCTCCACGTGTGGGCTGGCGTATTGCTTTCCTTACCTGCGATCTTCCTCTTGGAGGTCTTGTGCCTCTTGACATCCACCTCTAACAGATCACACAGAGCCGTCATGTCAATGAGAGCCAGCTGGCGCACCTTCTTCATGTCTGCTGGAGACAGGTCCCACACGAAGGTCACCCCCAGACGACACTGGGGAAAGATCACCCTCTGGGGGACAAGGACGGAAGGACAGGCAGCCGGGAAAGAGAGACGAGGAAGGGGAGGGGCGGATGGAGCAAGATGGAAAGAGAGGGGGAGAGGAATGGCCACAGTTTAATGTTTCCATTCTGTTCTATTCCTGCACAGCATATCAGTTTACTACATCTCTCCGGTTCATTCAATACGTGTTCTTGGACGTTTCAAAAGGGAAACATGCACCCATGTGTTTCCGTGTCGTGTTCACCAATTCTAATAATAATTAAACTAATAATTAGAGATTTTAAGTGATTTTATTAAAGCGAGAACAGAAATGCACCCTCTTTGTGCCGTGATTATTCACACATTCTTTGACCGACTAGGTCTACCCGGGGTTCCCTGTTTTGAGTGTTTTAAAACCTTTTTAAACAGAATTGTGTTAAACATTATGCTTTATATGAGTCTGCTGGATATTTCTGTGACAGAAGATCTGGCACTGTGAAAAGTGAAGAAGTGATGTGGTTATTACCCGCATAGGGATTCCTGTAATTACAGGGAAACTTTGTGAAATACTGAATATTTGATTTGGAAGTGCTTGTGACTGGGGGTTTTAAAAGACCTTCAACCAAATGCCTTACCGGCAGTGTGCCGTCCTCTTTCCGGCGGTGGCTGTTGTTATGGGGAAGTTTAGCCTGCTTGAGGAAAATGACAGCCTGTTCACAGTAGGCCACGTCTGTGATGAAGATCTCCTCCTTAGGGGCCCCTCGTAGCTGCCTGTCTGAGCCTAACACTGTTTAGGACACACACATGTGCATCTTAAAGTCAAATACAGCCCGTCCACCCCATAAACAACTGACTAAACAAAATAGAACTAGAATATTAGAACAGTTCAACATTTTGCACAAAAATAGAGACAAACTAATATTTGGCAAAACAGTCAATGCTGTATGCATAATTAAATAAGATGACTTGCTACCCGAAGTTAAGCCATGTGTAGATGACTTGTACTTGTCAAAACCTTAATGTGGTTCTTCTTTACAGAGTAAGGAAGATCATGATATCATATGTGGTTACCTCCTCCAGAAGTATCAAGGGATTCATCAGAACCAATTACAGGCTTGGTGTCTACAGTGAGTAGTCTGCTCAGGGCAGACAAACCCAGAGGTGAGTTCATAATTGGCAAACAGTGGTGAACTTGAATTTTTAACTTTTTGTGTAAACATTCCAAAATATTTGGTTTGCCCTTCGTCCAGCTTCGATGTGTGTTCGCTGAGAACTACATCCTATTTTTGCCAAATCTGAACACACCTCTGGTCAGGCATATAAAATCTACTGCTCATTTGACTTACTGAGACGTATAAAACAAACATATACAGTACAATGTGTTATCTGTCCCACTATAACAAATATGGTGGCAAAATATTATGTGCTGAAGTCGTGAATAGTTTAACCTCCCTTCAGTCAATTCATTTGGAGAAGAGAGCGCATTGTCCAGTGGTCCTTATATGAGCCAACTGCATCCATGTATGTACTGTGTTTTCATTTCATTTTGAGATATTTTGCCTGTTTTTGAGGACAATACTTTGAATGAATTGCTCTTACTCTAAAATAACTTCCTGTTAAATGACTGCATGTCTTACCTGACAGCCGTGTTCCAGCAACTGACGCCATACTGGTTTGAGTCGAGTCCTCACTGCTCTCAGACGTAGGTAGAAGTGTCTTGGATGAGACAACATAGAACTTCAATGATTCATCCATTGAACCTGCTATCACTGCTAATCGTTATTCTCTGCTGGGAACAGCAGCTGTGTGTTGCTGTGTCAGCTGAGCAGAGGGATGTAGATACAGAGTGATCGTGATAGTGATCAAAGGAACAGCGTCTCTATTTCCTGCTTGGGGCTGCTTGGACAGACTATCGGGACGTCGCATGGCCTTTACAAGTGGTTTGCCATTATTCTCATAGGTCAGTCCCTCAGCTGGAAATATAATAGCTAAATACACAGGGACAAAATTGTAGAAACAACTGTAATGATCCCTAGTTTGGGAATAAGTGGTAATACATTATTTTGCATGCAAACATTGTATACACTGCACACAGTTTAATTCTGTATTTTAACAAAATAGTCTTGCGGATGCAAACCCATATGCCAGAGTACGGTTTTGTAATTAGGAATGTTTAGAACGCTGCCATAGCCTACGTGCACAGACTGTCTCCCTTTGACTACTACTTGAATACTTGGGAAATTATTAGATTTGCTGGGGGAAAAATGCTTTTATACCTCTTGCTTGTGCATTATTAACCAAGTCTACAACTTTGCATGTGACAAGGAAAGAATTTCCCAAAGGGATTTCCTTTTGTTCGTGCAGCGACAAGCAGCCTTTTATAAATACTAGTTTGTGTCGGCACAGATTGTTTTTTATGATAAATGTTGGCGTAACATTTTGCTGTAAATAAATATTTGTATATGCTTATTTCAAAATGTTTACATTCTATTTGTGTTCTAATTCAGGAGCATCGAGACATGGCATGTCCGCATATAGTGTTGCATCAATCGCATGTGCCGTCCACGCGCAGTCCCGGCACAGCCGACAGACCAGCGCAGAAGTATAATAAGCTTGAGCTAGGCCGTAGCCGACGGCGTAGGCTCGACGTAAACTCGATGCAGAAGCATTAATCTGCACCACTGTACCATAAGACATTATTATTATGGTGGAGTGCACTGTAGCAAATAATACATATATTTTCAGGAGGTTTGGAAACTTAATAGAGTCTATGTGAGGGTGGTTCAGTATGTGTATGAGTTGGATTTTATGTTTAGATGCTTCACTTGTATGGGGGGAATAGACTGTATTTGATCCCCAAAGTGGGCCTACCCATACGCTAAACTGGCATCCCCGGCGATTGTTGTCACAACTCCATCTGGGAGTACATTGAAACTAAATAAAAAATACTTTGCAGTTGATTGGATAAATAATCTGGTTGATATTGCTGTCGGCAAACCTAAACTACGCCCATATCAATACAATGCTGATTGTTAAATTCAGTTATTACTCGGACACATTCAAAATTATTTCTAGGTTATCCAGATTGATTCTCATAGCAAATTTCAACTGAAGTGATCTCGCGAGCTTTTCGTTTATTTTTGAGGAGCAACACCAAGCAAAATATCTCACCCCTTATCAGGTCCTTAATGCTCAAGGTCAGGTCAGCACTATGAGTAAATGCATAGCTCCAGGACAGCACCAGAACTCCTATGACCGGTTTCACAGAAATGGAATAAGCCTAGTTTAAGATTAAAAGAAAATTTCAATGAAGATCACTGAAGAAAAAAAATTTTGGTCTCTGACTAGGCGTAATCTATGTCGGTGAAACCGGCCCCAAGTGTTTAGAACAAGTCTTACCTGAGCGATGGGGGAGTTGAAGATATCTCGAACGTCCCGGGGCGGGGGTTTGTTCCTCTTGCTGAGCGACAGCGTGTAGGAGTCCACCCTGCGCTGGACGGCCTGGGCCTGGGTTCGGGTCAGTGTGGAGAGCAGCAGGGCGTTGTCCACATCTTCACTGTCCTCGCTGATCAGGGTGGAGAGACCTGCATCGGCCAGCCACTGCTCCTCCTGTTCACCCTCTGGAACACACACACACACACTTTAGATTACACTTCATTATGAAGTCCTGTCCAGAAAACAGCAATGCTTTGTATTCCTTTGATATTACACACATCAATGTAAATACATTTACACTGAAAGTAGACTTAAAGTAATTCTGGAGAAAGCTTGAACTGATCCCTCAGAAGCTGCTCCCTCAGAAGCTCCGCCCCACACTTTGGAAATGCATTGCAAAGGCAATTTGTGTTGTGTGCCTCTGCACCACTTTGTTTGTGTTCCTATTTACAGAGCCAAAGCTGTGTAACAGCACACAAAACATTAAAAGCAGACAGATGTGCGGATATATTTGGTGAATTTGACAAAAAGTTTCAATTTAATTTAATAACAATTATTGGCTATATATATATATTGGTTGCTGCCAGATGTGTTGTCATAGCAATCTACCACAAGCTACTGCATGAGACTCAAAAAGCCAGCGTGTTGCCATGGCGAGGGAGTCACGTTACAGACCGTCCAGGGCAGTCGCGCTGAGCTGAGCTGCCCATCCCTCTACGTCACACGTGGTGCAGCGATGCCTCCAAAACAATGTCTAATACCGCACCGGTCATCTGTGGAGAGATGCCCCTCTGGGAGAAAGCATTCCCCTCTCTCCCCCCGCTGTATTCTACCTTCTAACTGCCTGGAGTCTCTCCGGCTGCCGTCGAGATCTGCGTAACCACTCCCTTGCCGTATGGTCTCCACCTCGCTCCAGAAGGAGTCCAGGCACAGCTTGTCGGGGTACAGCTCCTGGTCCTGCGACGACGACGGCGGCGGCGGTGTGGGCGTGACGAGGGTGTGCTCAGCGGCGGCCTGGTCCTGCGGTCTGGCCCAGGGCTCCTCGTTCATTTCGGTGGGACAAGGGTTTCTGGCGTGAACATACAAGTGCGTGGATGAAATCCCACGCGCACGCAGAACATGCACACATGCACAGACAAATAAACGGACAAATACACAATATCACAGGCAAGTATAAATGCTGAAGGTTGTAGTGTTGCAGAGAAAATAAATCAACCCGGAGAGATGGAGAGACAAAGGGAGGACCGCCGTGGGGGGAAAAGAGCGCGCGAGCGAGACGTGCCGAGCGTGGACACAAAGGGAGTCTCTATTGTTCTTGCAAAATATGGACTTTTGGCACACGCACCACATCTCACCACTAGATGGCACTGTGACCTCTGTATATTGCCATGGGGTGACACTGCTGTATTTTAATTTAATACATTAACAGCACAATGTGGACTATAAAATACATTGAGAAATGGTATAGACATACTTTTCCAATCATAGGCTACTCTCAAGAGCCTATCCTGGCTCAAAACACAATACATTTACATATAGCTACAATGGGTATTGTTCTTTCTCAAGCAAACAATGTGACAGATCAAGCTTGCAAACAGCTATAGAAGTCACTATACCTTCTACACCTAAAATAGGACCTATACTGAATCCACAGACAGAAAGTTATTTGATTGGTGTCCAGCTCAGTTACATTCTACCAGTCAGCAGTCAGCAACTCTCGAGAGATTCTGATCCTCTTGCCTATATATCTGTGGAATGCAAATAATAGCTTCCCATTCTATTTGAAGCCAAGGACATTCCACTCATACCATAACATAGACAGCCATAGCCTACATATTTATGGAATGATGGTTTGCAATATAAAGTTTCACATAAATATTTACAATAAATAAGTTGCCTCTCCTTAACAATGTTAATATTTCACTTCATATAAGCCAATATATATACATGTTTTGGGGCATAACATACAATACAAAAATCATCACATGATGTAATACAAAACAATTTCAATATTATACTTGATTATTAATGATAATATTGAAAGGATACCGAACAGACTTACATTAGCATGTCAGTGTACTAAACCAGTGCTTTGAAATGTGACACCAGTTTAGTGGTGTGTGGGTGTGTGTGCACGGTGTGGAAGGCATTTGATTAGCTACTTGTGGTATTACATTTTTTTTATTTTAGGCTACGTCTAGTATTATATGTGATGTTTATGTAATAAAAATATTAATACATTTGTCTACTTGTTATGGATGGCCTTGTTGAGAAATATTAGTTATTTGTGATAAGAAAAAACGTCAGTTGAACTGTAATCAAACAGAACATTTAGACAAACACATAGACAAAGACATAGCAGCCATGTAACAACGCACACCTACTCATTTGATTGCTATGATTGGGTCACACTATCATCAGTATCTTAAACCAGAAGAGCTGCATTCCGTCAAAGCAGCAGGAATCACTGATTTAAAAATAGCTTTCCCCTGTATTTTACATACACATGTATCATTTTCATACAGTATATTCCATAAATATGTTTTCATGTTTCAATGAGGCTACTCTTCCCCACTATAGACTACATGTCTTATTGATGCTAAACAGACCATGAGGCCTGTTGACAGTTTGGCCTTTGCAGCATGATGGACATGCTTCTTCAGTCAACCTGAAATGTTCTGTATATAGTTCACCTGCAGCCATAGAGCAAGACTAAAGTACACATCTGTCTAAATGTGCATAAACTGTGGCCTAGCTAGATGCATGCATCACACGATTGAGTTAAGAGGAATGCTGGGGTCCATTATATAAATACGAATGTGGATTTATTTTTAAAAGTTGTAGCCTACTATATCAAAAGCATTAGTACAATGGCACCCGACAAAATGTCTACATGTGCATTAACTGTGGCCTTCCACAGAGAGGAATGCTTGGGTATCTTCATAAAAACATTATTATGGATATATTTTAAAAAGTAGTATTGTATATTAAAAGCACAATGGCAATCAACAAAATATCTATACACTTCAAGTGCAGAAAATGAGAACTATGCCACGATTGAGATGAGAGAGGAATGCTGTGGTCTATAT